>CM064883.1:16556040-16790386 GCA_003313485.2 Penstemon barbatus | reverse complement strand
GTCCCTTGGGTCGGTTAGAGACTGTCCAGTCTCATGCAGCAGACCGTAGTACCTCTCGGGTTCTCTACGTTGTCTTTCTGACCTACGAAGTATCGGTGTACTTTCTGGTGCACTTTCATGCTCTTGTTCTCCCACTGCCTGTGGTGACGGGTCAGCTCGATCGACCTCTTCGGCCTTTTCAGCTTCAGTGACCTCATCTAGTTCTACGTTATTTTCTTTCTTGTCCACCAAGAAATCCTTCTCCAAGAAGTGAGCGTTCCTCGAGACAAACGTTGTTTGTCTTGTAGGATCGTAGAACTCGTATCCTATTGAGTTTTCCGGATACCCCACGAATTTGCACAAAGTGGATTTAGTTTCCAATTTATCTCCCACTAGCTTTTTAACGTAAGCGGGAGATCCCCATATGCGCATGAATGCGTATGAGGGTGCCTTGCCAAACCATAATTCGTATGGTGTCTTTTCTACGGATTTAGAAGGTACTATTTTAGTATCTTCGTTGCCGTGAGGAGGGCATGTCCCCAAAATGAAAGAGGTAAGTCAGTGGCACTCATCATTGATCGAACCATGTCCATCAAGGTTCGATTCCTTCTCTCTGCTACTCCATTTAATTGGGGTGTTGCAGGAGGAGTCCACTGCGATAATATTCCATGCTCTACAAGATAATTCAGAAATTCGTTACTAAGAAATTCTCCACCTCGGTCAGAACGAAGAGCCTTTATCGTATGACCAAGTTGATTCTCTACTTCCATCTTGAATTCTTTGAATCGCTCAAAGGCTTCAGACTTGTGTTTTAACAAGAACACATATCCATAACGACTAAAGTCGTCAGTGAAAGTGATGAAGTAGTCATAGCCACCTCGGGCGCCTTTTCTTAGTGGTCCACATACGTCAGTATGTATTAAGTCCAATGTTCGCTTGGCTCACTCAGGGTTTCCCTTAAATGGCAACTTAGCCATTTTACCCTTTAAACATGGTTCACATGTTGGCATTTCATCAATGCGATTGATTTCAATCGCGCCAGATGATGCTAACTTTTGAATCCTAGACTTAGATATATGTCCAAGTCGAGTGTGCCATAATTGGGCAGATATTTCATTATCTTGTTTCCTTTTGTTTTGTTGTACATGCATCACTAACTTAGGTGGTTCAATGGTATATAGTCCATCTTTTAATGTACCAGTGAAAAACATATTATCATTCATGAATAACGAAAAGGAACCTTTATTAATAGTAAAATTAAAACCTTCATTATCCAAAACAGGAATTGAAATAATGTTTTTCACCAAACCAGGTACATAAAGAACGTTCCTAAGGACTAATTTATTACCACCTAAATCTAACTCCACTTCGCCTATGGCCTCGGCAGCAGCTCTAGCTCCATTGCCAAATCTTAGGATCCAATCCCCTGGCCTAAGTGGCCTTGTTGCTCCCATCACCTGTAAATCATTACAAAGATGAGAACCACAAGCAGTGTCTAGCACCCATGATGCACAGTTAATTGATAAATTAACTTCAACAAGGAATATACCTTTCGAGCTCTCCAAGAACTCTTTGCAGTTCCTCTTCCAGTGTCCAGGTTTCTTGCAGTAGAAACATTTCTGTTCACCAGACGAAGCTTTACGCTTCTTTCCCTTCCCTATGGGCCCAGATGGTGCTTTGCCTTTGCTTGAAGAAGCATTTCCTTTTCCCTTCCTTTTCTTTGTCCTTCTGGACTTGGATTGGGTCGAGGTAGCAACCATCACTGGCTTCTCTTTTCTCATGGCAGCCTCGGCAGTGGCGAGCATATTAGCCAACTCGTGAAGTTCAACATTCATCTTGTGCATGTTGTAGTTCACTACGAATTGCTCGAATGATCTTGGCAACGGCTGGAGGATTATATCCTGGCAGTAGGTCTTGTCCATCTTTACGTCAAGATGACCAAGCTTTTCAATAAGCCCAATCATCTTGATGCAGTGAGATCGAACATCAGCACCTTCAGCCATCCTCGTTTGTTGCAAAGTCTTAGCAGTTTCATACCGCTCATATCTGCTTTGCACCCCAAATAGACCATTCAGGTGCGTGTAGATTTCAAAAGAAGACTTCATATGCTCGTGCTGCTTTTGAAGCTCATTCGACATGGATGCCAACATGAGACAACGTAACTGCAAGTCATCGTCAAGCCATAAATCCACGGCTTCTTTCTCAGCTTCATCGGCACCCTTAGTAAGTTCGGGAGGGGGCCCATCAAGGACAAAACCTCGCTTTTCAGAAGCGAGAATGATCTTAAGATTCCTGACCCAGTCATGGAAGTTGGGTCCAGTTAATTTGTTTTGTTCAAGTATGATGGAAATTGGATTCTTAGACATTATATCTACAAACGACGAGAGAAGAAATAAATACGCGAAAGATTAATTTAAAATGCACAATTTACAAACATGGTTTTTATTTGTAAATTACTCCCACTACCCACTATTTTAATCAAAATCTTATGCCCCCACATAAGTTTCGGGAATTTAAAGTATCCTAGCGGGCTTAAGGCCCAAATGCAATCTCCTAGTACCCACGACTCGTTGGCCATACTATTTGATTCACTTGGTGGTCGATTACGTCGGCGGTTAACCATCGCAGCTAACCCTTAAGTTCATTTAGCCTCGGTTTTCGATATGGACCTACGACTCGTGAGACATCCATACTTACTAGCGTTAAATCATGTCCAATACTCGTGGAGAGAAATAGTTCAATCCTAGACGCCCCACGACTCGTGAGACAGCGCCTAAAACCTTGCTATCCCCTCCCTTGGCACTAAACTCGTGCATCGAGGCAATAGACATATCATCTTCGTATAGCTCGACCCACGACTCGTGAGACATCGAGATATATTCGTACAATATGCCTAAGACCTAGTAATTGGATATGCTCGGACCATAGACACTATTCTTATGCGCCCGTTATTCGATTTAATATTCTAATTGAATTTTAATGTTCAATTGGAGGTTTTAAGTTTCCTTGTGCGAGGTCTCATCAGATTATGCTTTATCTTGTTTACGTGATCTATTCTAAGCATGCATGACATACATCAAAGAATATAAGTAAACATACAACACCTAGCAGGATATGATTGATCGAATGCCCATCCTATGCGATTCATCACGAGCCAAGTGATGAATCAATTGGTCAGTCTAGGGTGGAAATTAAATGTCCTAATTATTACAATTTTCAAACCCATACATCATGGGCCTTCTTGTAATATCCAGCTTGATTGGGCCTCCATGTAATGAATTGGGCCTCCATGTCCTCCAAGGTAAATGGGCCTCCATGTGGATCTCCAAGTCTTCATGAGGTCTTCTCGGCTCCAAGCCTAATCTAAGCCTAGCTTACATAATTTAAATGGTCCTATTCTATTACATTTGTTTGCGCAAGCAAGGGCACCAATCAGGCCCATTTAATTACAACCCAAAAATAAATAAATAAACCAAAAACTACACAGGGCTTAAAGGCAAAATCGATCAATCCACACATTCACTCAAGAACATGCATAAATTCACATAATGGCATAAATGTAAATTTACCGGCTTCATTAATTTTAATTCGCAAAAATTCATCCAAGTTAAATAATTTTTGAATTAACAATCAATCTCTAAGATTAATTAGCTCTTACTTGAGCTCTAAGTAATCTACAATTCTTATCTTGATTAAATTGGTTAATTAAGGTAATCTAAATCTCTAAGATTCTTACCTTATCCAAAACTCTAAGTTTCCCAAAATTCCCAAATCTCCAAATTTTCAAGATAATCCTATTTTGACTAGATTAGTTTAATTAAGGTAGTGTTCACATCTAACAAGATAACTACCTTATCCAAAAACTCTAAGTTTCCTAATCTTCCAAAATTCTCCAAGATTTTCAGGACTTTCAAAATAGGTAGAATTAGAGTCCAACCCAAAAACGACTAGTCGAGACCAATCACGGGCTGCCACGTGGACAACCCACGCGCCCACCAGGTGCGCGTGAGCTGCACGCGACAGCAGCCGCGGCGCGTGGGCTGCGTGCGGCAGCAGGCTGCCGCGCACAGCAGCACGCAGACAGCAGCCCGTGGGCTGCTGCTGTGCGCAGCGTGCGCGGACAGCGTGCTGTTCGCACGCTGCCGTAGGTCGTGGCTCGCGGTGGCCGCCTAGCCGTGGTGCGCTGCCGCGCACCGCCGCGGGTTGGATCCAATAAATTTTTTTTTTGTTTCTTCGATTACTTATGATTTAATTAAACAAACCCAGTCAATTAAATCCCAATCCAAAAATAAAACTAACATGATAAAATTTTCGAATCCAAAATTAAACATTAACTCTAAGTTAATTAAACATACGTCCTATAACATGCAAAGTTAAATAACTAGCCACATAAATCAAACATATGATTTAATAAACACAGAATTTGCAAATTCATATATATACAAAGCCTAAACCTGGCTCTGATACCACTGTTGGGATTCGGTAAGATAAACAACCCTAGGCACAACAGAATATAAAAACTTTTAGGGCCTCTTAAGGAATTTTGTCAGGATATTCTCTAGTTGTATATATATGAATATAAATAAAACGATAGTATAAGTTTTCTCGTTTATACCTATCTCCTTGCAAATCCTCGGCTAGCAAAACGAGCTCTGAATTCTTCTCCAGCAAAATCGATCCAGGCTTCTCAGGAGCGCCCCACGTGTTGCGCCTCTACAAGTTGATACACCACAATATCACGAAAATAATATATCTCGATCAGCTAGAACACGAGATATATCATAAACTAGGAATTAGGAACGATTTAGGAACAAGATCGAAAACGAAAAATTCTTCCTTGCACAGGAGAGGGTTCGGCCGATCACACAGGGAGAGGGAGAGAATTTTTTGCTCTTGCTTAATTTTTGCTTATGGAGTTGTGTGTAAAATAACTATAAGATAGCTACTTATAGTTATCTCCCTAACCTAGTCCTATTAGGACTAGGTCTTCTCTCTCCTACATGGGCCATGTCCCTCTTTAATTAGAAGACCTAGTCTCCTAATTAATTCATGGCCCAGTTATTTAATTTGACCAGGCCTAATTTAATCTCCCAATTAATTAACTTAATCTCCCATTTAATTAAATCAGACTCTAAGTCTATTTAATTAAAATCCTTTTCTAATTAATTAAATCCAACTTAATTAATTAATCCACAAATTAAATTTCAATTTAATTTATGATCCTGATCCAATTCCAATTGGATCCAATTTTGTTCCAATTGGGTCAACCCAGTTAGGGGTGGGATCGGGACGGGTTTTCGGGAATTCGGGTATTTCGGGACGGGATATCGGGTTTCGGGATCTCAAAATCAAATCCCGAAACCCGGTAGATCAACCAAGGTCCCGAGAGTTTCGGGTACCCGATTTAATTTCGGGATTTCGGGACGGGACCGGGTGTCCCGATAAACTATTTTTTTTTTAGTTTAATGCAATTTTCAAACCGCCTCGGATCTTATGTGTCCATATTGGTATGCCATTTCACCATCTTATGCACAACATGTAGACTCAGAAATGATCTCAAAACCTCAAGATTTGATTAAAGAAAATTATTGGAGAAGTTTGAAAATTGAAAGATGATATATGTTGAAAAACTGAACGTCGGCGAGCAACGGATCAGTGGCGGACGGCGGGAGTTGAGTTGTGGTGGAGTTAAGTATTTTGATTAGATACATTTACTTGTATGTTTGGATTTTAGAGAAGAAGAATACGTAGAATGAGATGTGAATGGTTGAATTTTAGATTTAGATTAGGTATTTTGATTATATATATATGTTTTAATTAAACTACGTAATCGGGACCGGGTTCCCCGATCGGGTGGGGATCAAAACCCGAAACCCGTCCCGATTTTTCGGGACCGGGTTTAGTCCCGTCCCAACTGAAAAAATACCCGTTTTGTCCCGTCCCAAATGGGAAAAACCCGATCGGGACGGGACGGGTACCCGAAACCCGGTCCCATTTACCCAGCCCTAGACCCAGTCGACCCACCCAATATAATCGACCCAGTCGATTTTTCACCCAGTCGACCCAGTCGACTCGATCGTTCTTATTTCCTCGCTTTCGCTACTTGTGTATTGTGTATGCCCCCGTAGGTTCACCACATAATTGGCCGTGGGTTATAATTAAATATTATTTAATTATTCGAGTAAGACTTACTCTAAATCAATCGAACACTCTGTCGATTGACCATTCCAAAATTAGCACCCCTGCCAATTTGGGAATTCTCCCACACTCCACGGTCGATGTCCAGCCACAAGCCCATGGAGCCCAATCACTGGTGAATTAATTCAGTGAACCTTTTAATCATTTATAATTTCCATATACGACATAATCTCTCCATCGATCAATCTCCCAGTCGAGACTTAAGGGTATGGTCTTTCATCGGATTCCCTTTTCTTTTGTCTTGACCTTATGTACTCTGGTCTCGAAATAAATTCTCTTTGACTTAATCTTTATGAGCTACTTACATAAAGTCGTCAGATACCTTGGCCAAGGATTTTACCAGAATTAATTTCTCACAGAAATTCATAGGAGAATTTCCCAATCTATCAAGTCGGGTCAATGGATCCTTTGTTGATGATATGAATCTGCATACGAGTTCCTCTATACCCAACATGAGTCCACAGAGACTTTCTGGCGATCCCCAGTCAGTCGGAACTCATATCAAAGTATAGACGTTCTCGCACCAGATAAACCCTATCATCTCAAGTAGTTAGGGATTGTTCCTCGTATACTATTATAAATTTGGAATAACTTCAACCCCGATATGCGACTACCGCTTCCATGGTGAGTTATTTCCTAATTGGGGTATTCAGTGCGCTTGCCATCCCAGCAAGCCACCCACTTATGTGTATCGACTATCCCAGTCACGCTCGTGGACCCCAGCGCCCTCCAGTTCATCGGAGTATACACAACAGTGAGAGTCTAACCGAATCCAACGATGTCCTATCTCGATTGGATTCTACGACTCTTGAATATGTTCTAGATCACGGCCTTAGAGATCAGTCCACGGGTTGTCCCATAGCCCTGTGATCTAAGGACTTCTATCCTTATGCGTAGATAATTATTACATAAGATAAAGATGACCATTTAATAAAGTGCATTTATTAATCGAAATTGAATAGTTCCGCATTTATTACAATAAATACTAGCCATACAGCTGGCTTGCAGGACACTATTTCTATCAAATATAGTTTATTCTCACATAACAAACAAAATCAGAATTTAATAACAGTGCACTTATTGAATTAATTTTGAAACAAAAAATCGACTGAGGCTTGCTAATGCAATGTCCTTAAGATAATATTTCTGGGCTGTCAAAGATGCAACAGTTCGTCCTAGTAGTCTCCTAAGATATAACAGTCGGATGCTTGTTTCTTTGCACAAAGAACAAGTCCGCCGGATCTACTACGCTGATCTAAATTAATTTATTGGGCCAAAAAATTAATTAAACTTTGTCCAAAAAGATAATATTTTATTGAAGCTCAAGCCTAATCTAAATCCGAACTGTGCCAGTAGATCGGACATCTTCTCCCCTCATAAACTTTGTCCAAAATGATCATGCACGTCTTCTCCCCTCATAAAACTTGGTACCCCCAAGGGGCCCAACCCTTATCCAAATTTTTAACAAAATGAGATAATAACTCTGTTTTAGTGTAGAGTGAATTGCAATAGTCGTCCTTGAAGTTGGGAACTTGTAACAATTTGATCCTTCAAATTTAAAACGTCTCAGTTTGATCCCTTCAGTGATTTATATATCCACCGATTTGAAGGTAAATTCGTCAATTCATCTTAATAGTTATGCAAAGCATTTTTCAAATTCAAACGAGGTAAATTGATCATTATACATCAACATATTAATACCTACTACATGTACATAGGGCTGTCAATGGGTCGGACTCGGACCGGATCAGGGTAGATCCGGATCCGAGTCTGATTTCCATTTCTTCTATCCGGATTCGGATCCGAGCCCGCTCGGATCTGGAATATTAGCAACCGGATCTGAATCCGACGGATATCCCGGATCCGGATAAATTATCCGGATCCATTTAGCAAGCTAATTTTTTTTTCCGTTTTCCTCCAAATCACTTGCAGATTCCACCATCATGAATTAAAAATGTAAAATTTTACTTACTTCATCGAAACTATTGCCTAAAAATTATAGAAGATGGAATATGATGGACAAATATAAACGATAAAAATTAGAACAAAAGAATAAACAAAAATATAAGTAAAAAAGATATAAACTGGGACAAAGAAGAAGAAAACTCAATATTGAGAAATGGAAGAGAAGATAAAAATTGAAGGATGAATGGTTATGGTTTGATTTTTCTTATTAAATAGTATAAATTAATATGTTGTAGACCCAGTTAGTTATCTGGTCAGTCCACCAACATCTCTCATGCATTTCTTTTTAAAATTATTTTTAATATAGTAAAAGATTTTAGTGGAACATAGATAGTTTTATTTTTATTTTTATTTAAATACATAATATATAAACAATATATAGTAATATATATCGAATACGGATATGTAACGGATCGGATCAGCCTAGATCCATATTCGCCCCATATAATTCGGATTACGGATCTTCTTAATCAGATCAGGTCCATTGGATCACTAATCGGACAATTATCCTAATAAATACGACCGGATTCGGATCGGATCCGGATTGAAATCCGCCCCATTGACAGCCCTACATGTACAACCTTACTAACACCTAAAATTGGAACTTACTGGGCCAAACACGGACCAAGACATAAGAGGCTTTTTATTATATTGGGCCTAATAGGAGGCCTGGCCCATTCTCTCCTTTTCTACTTTTCCTTTTCCTTTTTTTCTTTCTGCAGAACAATATGAAATACGGCTATGGTAGTGCCACGCCACCGCGTCCAATTCCTTCCCCGCTCCTTTTCCCCCCAAACTAAATGAAACCCAGAGAAGAACCAAATTAAGGTAAACAAAAACAGAAATGGATCATTACAAAGTGTTGGGGGTGAATAATAATGCGAGCAAGGAAGAAATTAAACGAGCTTTTCGAGATTTAGCGATGCAATTTCACCCGGACAAACATTCACAATCGTCGAAACATTTAAGAGATTCGGCCACAATCAAATTCAAGCAAATATCTGAGGCCTACGACACTTTAATCGATGATCGGAAGCGTGCCGATTATAATTTCAAAACGAAGCATAATAGATATGATACTTATAATAACAATAGTTATCACCATTACAGTACGTATAATAATAGTAGGAATTCTTATGGTTTTGGGTATAGTAGAAATGGGTATGCGAGAAGAGGAGGTAATTTTTCTGCACGGTTTGAGATGGGTCTTCGGCTTCTCACCACAAGGTCTTTTCTTCTCAATGCCACTTTCTTCGGGTAAGGGTAATTCAATTTCTATTTTCTTATTTTCATTATGTTTGTTTTAGTAGATTAAGGATGCATAGACTCCATTAGTTATTTTCTGTAATGAATTTCTAAATGTGATTTGTGAAGCTATTGACTCAAAGAATGTAAGATTGATTTTTCTTATTTTGGTTACTCCATTTTAATTAGGGAAACGAAGGTTATTTTGGTCCTAGAAATGCAAATAAATTAGTTATGGGGATAGACGAGAGTTTAGTTGATCAAATGTGAGTAAAAGAATGATAGGGAAGAGATTTGAATTTCATTGTTTGGATGAAATTGGATTATGTAATCTTCCTTCAGAACTCAGAATTTTGTTGACAGTCTAAAAGTTATGTGAAGTAAAACTCTAAAATTATTTTATTTTCTAAAATGTTGGATGATGTTAATAGAAACATTTTGAAACAGTTTTCTTTTTCAAGAGTCAGTTGCGTCTATGATGTTAGTTATAGTTAGATCAATACTACACAAAGTTGAAAAGTCCTACGTTTATCATATTCAGTTCCCATAATTTTCGTAAGGTTATGTCTGAGTTGATCCGTAGAACTTGTTGAAGTTTCAAGGATGATGAGAACTTGTCTGGCAATGTGCATATCTTGTTGTAGTTTCGAAAAACAGCTTGTGAGTTATGACCTGAATTTAGGATGCAGAATCTTATTGTATAAGTAGATACTCCATGAGTTACGGTCTTATTGAGTATAGTTGTCTTTGCCGTGACATTATTCTATATAGCCTGCATCCCAAATTTCAGTTTTACCTTGTTTAATGGCTAATCAATGATATGCTTAATTGTAACATTTTTCTTGATTATGTTAGCACAAAACATATATATCCTATTCGGATACGTGGAAATGGAAAAAATGTTTTCTTAACCTTTGTTCTTGATTATTGTTTAGCAGCTTTATACTTGGTCTAAATGTATAGTTTATTCTCACGAGTCATGTCCTTGTATGGTTATCACGTGTCTGATATAGTATTGCTCTAAAACAATTTAAGGGGCTGACACTGTGTTCTAATTTTACTTTTTTATGAAATAAATTTATTACCCCTTTCTTTTCCAGAAGTTTTTGGCTAATGAACATCTTTGTACTAGTGTTTTGTTAGGTGGGATGTTTGTTGTTGAGGCAGGTGGCAAGGCATTATGGAAGATGCATAACCCTGGGGTAACATTTCGACCCTTCTTATCATTTTTATTGCATTTTCCCGTATGGCGTGAAACCTAAATGAAATAAATAAGAAAACAAGAATCGAAGAAAAACAGTTGGTATGATAGAGCAAAACAATAGACTTGGTTTAGTACCTCTGTAGATATATGTCGTATATTCATATGAATACATATATTTTGGATTACAGAAATCTTTTGAAGAAGCTATGGACTCCGTAGAAAAAGCCAAAGCACTCAAGGATGACTCATATTAAGCTCTCTTTCTTGTATGTTTGTTTCAGTATCCTCTTTCCTGTCTTTGGAGCCAAATAATGCAGGTTAGTTACAGGCTCTCGGTATTGTTTTAGATAATATTCTGATGTAAAGTACATATTCAAATAAAAAAAAATCTCGGATCGATATATGATGCTAGTTAGAGACTAAGTTGGTTAGGATATGTTCTTGTTGTAATTTTTTTAGTACATTTTCTGATGTGAAATGTAACTATATTGTATACGAAAAGTGGCGGACCAAGAAGTTTGGATATAAATTATACCAAGTATTTGATTGTCATCTTCACATTTGCAAGTGTCCCTTAAATAGTTGATTACTCTTGTTGTTCCTAATAACTAGTTGCTAGATTGATGCTTTTGTTAAATCGCAATGCTTGAAGAACAAACCCGAGAATTTAGTGTGCATTCTCCAAAAAAGACACGTCATTTGAAGAATGAACCCGTACATTGTACACGTGTATTATCTAATTTTCGGAAGAGCTCTCCCTTATTTTGGTCTGTGGACTTCGAGTTTTGGTAAATGTAATTCGAGAGCTGAAGTAAGTCGCGTGAATGTCGCATTGGGTAAATGGTTTTAATCTCAAATACAATACCTTCAAACTTGTCATAAGATCAAATATGAGTTTGTATTATACGGCTCAAACTCGTCTTACGTATTTATCTATGAGTTTATATGGGGCTAGTTCATAAATAAATCATCAGAAAATTATTATGCATTTCTTAAACAAAAAGAATAACCTTATACTAGTAGTCACTAATATAAATATTATTAAGCAATAAAGTCATTAAAGTTATATAATAATGATTAGAATATAAAATAATTAAATAACTCTTGAATGTATATAAAAAGAGAAAAGCATTGTCAAACTCTTTTTCTACAAATTTAGTTGGACTTTTGGCAGCTTGCATCCTCGAAAATGAGCCTTTTGGCAGATTGCACCCTCGAATTTAGATTTTGGCAGATTGCACCCTCGAAATACATAAGCTTTGGCAGGTTGCACCCTCTAATATTTTCCGGCCAAATAATTCGCCGGAAAATCAAAATTCTAATGTTGGCAAGGGTATAATTGTCTTTTAATTCAATTCCCTCCCTAAATTTTCATTTTTCTTACAACACATTTAAATCTTTAAACCATTTTTGCATTGTTCTTCATCAGCTCAAAAATTAATATTATTGCATTTAACATAAAAATGATTGCCAAGACATAATAAACACATGTAAACACAATGAACTTATCAACCCACAAATAAGAAATAGCAACAACATTCATATTAATATATTAATCGATTTTCTTACCATAATACATAAATATAGTACTATGAAAGTAACCGTGCCCGAAAATATGTGTGAATAACAAAAAAAACTAATAATCGATTTTCTTACCATAATGTGGATCTTGACAACCCAAGGGAATGAGAAACTCATAATTTTCATCTTCTTCTACTCGCAATCTCAACCCAATTGATCAATACACGGTGTATAATACCTAATATTACATATAACTTCGATTTTATAGTAAATGTGATGCAAAAATAGGGCAAAATCGAAGTGAGAATGTGATAAAGCCCTAATTGGTGTTGCTAGAGCAGGGATTTTATATTTTTCTTTTAGAAATTTAGATTAAATTAATGTGTAAATGGACAAATTAACCCCTAAACTACACATTTAATTTAGTTGGCTTAATTTTTTTACGGGTAATAATTTTCTTTGGAGGGAATTAAACTAAAAAGACAATATACCCTTTTCAACATGAGAATTTTGATTTTCCGACGAATAATTTGGCCGAAAAAATTTAGAGGGTGCAATCTGCCAAAGCTTAAGTATTTCGAGGGTGCAACCTGCCAAAATTTAAATTCGAGGGTGCAATCTGCCAAAAGTCTTATTTTCGAGGGTGCAAGCTGTCAAAAGTCCAATTTAGTTTACTTGTAAGTCTTTAATCACCTCATTAAAATTCGAAGAAACAGTATATTAGTTCAATAAAATATGTAAATTTGTTTTTTATCTATTAATTTAACATGGTTTTACACTTTTTAGTTTTTAGGCCCATTCCTGACGTGATCTCAATCACCACTAATCCAACGGTCAACAATTCAATACTCGAAAAGGAAAAAAAAAGAACAATTCTTGAAACTTCATTCATTTATCCTCTTTTTTCCTTCTCTCTCTAAATGGCCACCACTGTATTAAAAACTCCCACGGCGTATCTTAGCACTGCCGCCGCCGGAGGCGGTGGTGGTTCCTCCCTAAAGTCCCTCAATTTTCCCCGCATCTCGTTTGTATCGAGGAGGATTCCAGTGATACGTTGTCGTTTTAATCACTCGAGCTGTAATAGGAGTAGTGTCAAATTACCGACCCGCTCTTTCAAGAAACTATTGCCCTTTGCTGCCAATGGTGAAACTGCTGAGGCCCAAACTGAGACCCAAGAAAATAACCCAGCTCAAGAATCCGATTCCGAACCCGAAATCGAGGTAGCTTTTCTATGTTCAATTCATAAGGAATTTTCAGTTTTTTTGCAGCTCAATTGCATTGGCTGCCACATTTATTCAGAATTGATTATCCTTCTTTTACACTGTTTTTGCGACACGATTATAATTTCTTTATCTGGGTTTTTTTTTTATGAGTTCGAATTTTGGAAGCAATTATAAACATATGCTGGAAAAACTATAAAATGGACTTTAAATTGATTGTACTTTGATTGGCTTTTTCATTATTTGCTCCTAAATATGCTAATGGACCCTGAGGTAACATTTGCTTGATTTCACTTTGCTAATTTTTATTTAAATAATTAGCACTTTAAATGCATTTATTGACTTGCCCGAAGAAAAAGAAAGGTGTATTTAATAAAATGATTAGCAATTATTATTCTGAATACAGGGTAATATAGACGACGCCATTGATGTCGATTCTTCTGATGAGAGTGAAGATGCAGGTGCATCAGAACCTAGTTCAGTTGTTCTATCTTCTTTAAGTTTGTACAAAGAAGCTTTAGCAAATAGCGATGATTCAAAACTTGCTGAAGTAGAATCATTCCTTAAATCCATTGAAGATGAGAAAACTGATCTTGAGAGGAAAGTGGCCAATTTATCTGAAGAATTATCGAACGAGAGGGTTCGGGTTCTTAGAATTAGTGCCGATTTTGATAATTTCCGTAAAAGAACAGAGAGAGAACGATTATCATTGGTAACAAATGCACAAGGAGAAGTTGTGGAGAGTTTATTATCTGTTTTGGATAATTTCGAGAGAGCTAAAGCGCAGATCAAAGTGGCGACTGAAGGAGAGGAGAAGATCAGTAATAGTTATCAGAGCATATATAAGCAGTTTGTGGAGATTCTTGGATCACTCGGTGTTGAACCTGTGGAGACGGTCGGGAAACCTTTTGATCCTATGGTAAGTTCCTAACTGATATTTTGTTTAGTATTGCTAAGTCTTTAAATTATGAGAAACTATTGTCCTTTCTATGTAGAAAGTATATTGTTTGATCAAATCTCTAATGAGTAAAATGCAAAAATAATACCCTTTATGCTTTGCCTAATTAGCAAAAATCCCCTTGTGTTAATTTTTTTTAAGATCCCCCTCCCATGCCGGAGTACATATTTTGTAGGAAAATGATAATTATACCCTTACAAAAAAATGCTAAAACACCCCTCTTAACCTAAAAATTATCAATAATTCCCCAATTAACTTTGAAAATTGGCAATAACCAACCCTGTTCACTTAAAAAATTGTCAAAAACCTCCCTATTGACTTATGAAGGAATGTTTCAAATGAAACTTTTTGCTGATAAAAAAAGAACACGGGTTTTTTTTTTTTGCTAATTAAAATAACATAGGGGTTTTTTTGCCAATTGGGCAGAGCACGGGGGATATTTTTGCATTTAGCTCCATCTCTAACAACAATGTAAATAAAGGTTGGACATATTATTTTTCTTTCAACAATTTAACAGAAGTCGAGTTTCCTCAGTCGTAGAGTTTTTGAAATTGACTTGTTATTTACAATCATTCTCTGATCATTGGCTCAATGCAGGGAAGCTTCCGAGTTGGCTCAAAATTCAGTCGAGTAATAGCTGTGCTGTTTGAAAAGCTGTCTAAAGTTAGATCAGGTTTTATGAAGACCTGATACGCTATTACTCAGACTAATTCTCGATTGATGCAAGCCAACTCGGTGAGTTTGCTGAGCAGTGATACATGGGATCGTAAATCTTACATAACAATTTTCTCGTGTTTTCATCTCAAGATTCCGCCTTTTTTTTGTATCCCTTCGTTTTGTATAAGATTATATTCGACAATAAATCTTCAATATTAATTATATAGTCGGATTTGTATATTATATTTAGTCTACGATTCTACTTAGAGATTTTCTGTGATTAACCTTGTCTGTTTGTCCTCGCTTGCCAAAGATGCATGAAGCTATAATGCGTGAAGATTCCACGGAATATGAAGAAGGTGTTATAATTGAAGAATACAGGAAAGGTTTTGAACTTGGTGAGCGACTCTTAAGACCATCAATGGTGAAGGTATCTGCTGGACCTGGACCACCAACACCTGATAAAGGCCCATCGGAGGGTCAAGAGGAAGTTGGAGAGACCAGTGGAGACGGTAGCACTGGAGCGACACCCACCGAGGAATAGTTGACCAATGCAAAATCAATTTTGTATTACAAATACTTTTAACTTATTTTGTAGGAATAGAATTGTGGGTTTCTTTGATTATTTATTCCTGAGGGATTAATAACCTTACCAGAAAAGAGAAGTTTCATTTCATATACTTTGTTCTTGTGTGATTTTTCGATCTTTAATGTTTTGTATACATTTATTGTTTTAGAAACTTCAAAATAATAATGTTGTGAGTCTTTGACTAAGATCACCAGTATTTTATTCTGTAGAATTAAAAAAATGACATGAGATGAGTGATCTTCAAATAATTTATTTTATATTATTCGTAATAAATAAATTAAAGAAAGAGACGAGGAGCAGTAGTAGCTTGATATTATAGCAATTTAAATATTTCATGTGAAGTTGCTTTCAAATTTTATGCAGTTCTTTCAATAATGCATTTCAGAGACAGATGGCTCTATAACTCTGTGTTTCTTCTTCAAATTGCATACATATCATCACTGTAAGTCCCATTTCTTGCATAGTTGTTGATCTTTTTCATGATTTTTTTTTTTATTGCAAGGAATCTAAGTTGAAATAAATACTTTCACAACGTAAATCCAGATATCAAGGAATTTGGCTCTCAATCTGTTGACTTGAATAATAAGAATAAAAATCCCTTATCAAGAAATATATATACTAGTGCTGACATTAACTTGTTCTTCATGTATAATAAATATGGATATGATCTAAATTTCTCTTAGATTTGGATCTGCCAACTGATTGATGAAACTCCTAAACCACTGCTGCATTTTGTGCAAAGCTTAATATCTGCTCTTAGAGGTGCATGTTATATTTCCTTCTGTTTTGTAGAGAAAAAGGAAAGCATTGTTTCAATGGGAAGTGACATAAAAAAGAAACTACTGTTTGAAAAGTATGGTGAGAAGGAAGAGATTGATATAAAGGGCAAGATATGGAGTGAGACTAAAAAAATTTGGTTGGTTGCTGGTCCTGCTATATTCAGCCGGTTTTCAACGTTTGGAGTAAATGTCACTAGCCAAGCGTTTATTGGCCATATTGGTGCTACAGAGCTCGCAGCCTTTTCCCTCGTTTTCACGGTTATCATAAGGCTTTGTGTTGGTATATTGGTACATTCTTGTTGATCTAATTGCAATATTTCCTATTCAAAAGGTTCTTGGATAAGTTAAATGCAAGAACACCCCTATGTTGCCCACCTGCACAAAACTACCATTGGTAAATTACCAAGTATAAACATTTTTACATATTCAATAAAAATTAAACGGTGTTCGTGCATTTAACCCATATTTTGGCTCATGAAAGAGAAGTACAAACTCCTTTTTGATTCTTTAGTTTGCATATGCAGATGGGTATGGCGAGTGGATTAGAAACTCTATGCGGGCAAGCTTATGGTGCAAAGCAATATCACATGCTCGGGATATATCTTCAACGATCTTGGATTGTATTGATTATCACCACAATTTTACTTGTCCCACTACTAGTTTTCACTGCCCCAATTCTGAAAGCCTTAGGCCAAGACGAAGCTATAGCAGACATGGCAGGAACCATTGGCCTTTGGTTAATTCCTGCACTCTTCTCCTACTTTGTTTCTTTTAGCTGCCAAACATACCTTCAAGCACAGAGCCGGAACATAATAATCTCATACTTGGCATCACTTACACTAGCTATTCATATTTCTCTTTCGTGGATATTAACCGTAAAGTACAAGTATGGGATTTCTGGTGCTATGATATCCACCATTTTTGCATTATGGATCCCAAATATCGGCCAAATAATATTTGTCACTTGTGGATGGTGTCCAGAGACGTGGACCGGTTTTTCAATTTTAGCGTTCAAGGATTTGTGGCCTATGATCAAGCTTTCATTATCTTCCGCGGTTATGCTCTGGTTAGGCTCATTTCATTTCCTT
Source organism: Penstemon barbatus (assembly GCA_003313485.2). Lineage (NCBI taxonomy): Eukaryota > Viridiplantae > Streptophyta > Magnoliopsida > Lamiales > Plantaginaceae > Penstemon > Penstemon barbatus. The sequence goes on along the minus strand of CM064883.1, from coordinate 16,772,983 downwards.
CTAGACTAAAGTAAGGGAATAAGATTTTGCAGATTCTTTTATGTTGATTTTTTGATTTGCAGTCTTGAAGTTTGGTACCCGACTATACTGGTCCTTTTTGCAGGGAACTTGAGAAATGCTGAGGTTGAAATTGATGCTCTTTCTATTTGGTAAAACTTTATACTTTTCATATCTCATTTATTTTACGTCTAATACTCGATTTGAACTTAAGAGTAGGTCTTCTCGTTCCCCCTTCTCTCTTGCAGTATTAACATTAATGGCTGGGAAATGATGATAGCTTTTGGTTTCTTGGCTGCAGCAAGGTAAACATATCATTTGAGCTAAATGCAAGGATACCTCCTGTGCTTTGCATGATTGGAAAAATCCCACCTGTGTTATTTTAATTTAGCAAAAATCCCCCTATGTTCTTTTTAGCGAAAAACACCATTTGAAATTCCGTCATAAGTCAATAGGGAGGTTATTGTCAATTTTTTAAGTTTTAAGTAAATATTGAGATTATTGCCAATTTTCAAAGTTTTTTTTTAATTTTTTTAAACGACTAATTTTCAAAGTTAATAGGGGGATTATTGATAAGTTTTTAGGATAAGAGGGGTGTTTTTGCATTTATTGTAGGGGTATAATTATCATTTTTTCTGCAAAATATGTATTCCAATTTCCGACATGGGAGGGGATTTTTTGCCAATAAAAGAATAATAAATGGTAGTTTTTGCTGATAAAATTAACACAGTTTTTTTTTTTTTACTTCGGCAATACATTGGGGGTAACTTGGCATTTCACTCCATGACATGTTAATACTTTGCTTTTACCCCAAAATGTTGTTTTTTTGCTGATTTTCATATCATATTATTCTAGTGTTCGTGTGGCGAATGAGCTTTGAAGTGGCAACCCTGAAGCAACAAAGTTTTCAATCTGGATAACAGTGATATACTCTCTCACAATTGGATTTGTTCTTTTTGTGTTGTTCTTGATTTTTCGCGGACAAGTAGCTTATATTTTCACAGAAAACCAAGAAGTCGCTTCAGCCGTATCTGATTTATCTTATCTCTTGGCCTTTTCCATTCTCTTGAATAGTATTCAACCAGTCCTTTCTGGTAATGAATCTCTTTTTATTTTGTTGCTCGATAATAAAATAAGACAAATCGTGAAAATCGTAGTAACTAACATTTTTACAAAGACAGGTGTTGCTGTTGGATCTGGATGGCAGAGCATTGTAGCATATGTTAACATTGGATGTTATTACATTATAGGAATTCCTGTTGGATTTCTTCTTGGTTATGTTTTCGAACTGCAAGTAAAAGTAAGTTCCCTTTTCGTATTAAGATTAGCGTGCAATTCTTTTTCGTTTCAATATTTTTGCTCCCGTTTGATTAGTACATATTTTGTATAGGGTGTTTGGACAGGAATGTTGATTGGTATATTAGTTCAAACTATTGTGCTGGTTATAATTACAAGCAAAACAAATTGGGGTAAACAGGTAGTGCAGTTTTCATTGTGTTATTCTCAGAAAAAGAAAAAGAAAAGAATTCTTTTGTGTTCTTATTTATATATGCAAAATAGATATTTTCTTCAACTTAATTGATATGCTTACTAACATTTTTGGGCTGTTGTAGGTGTCTGAAGCTCAAAATCGACTCGACAGATGGTATATTGAAGATGAATCGGATCGAAAACAACAAAATGTCCAAGGCATATAAACATATTTAATCACATATATACTATAATTAATGAGTGTTTCAAATTTATTATTTAGACATTTTGGTTGAGGAAAACATATAAATATATATTGTTCACTATATAAAAATTCGCGTGAGGTTGATTCATTATACATGGTAAGTTATGTTGAATAAAATTTATTATTTGTGAGTTCTTTTAACCTTCATCTTAACTTAATTAGTTGACCTTTATATATGAAAATGGTAAACTACTTGAGATAAAAAAAAGTGGCTGTCATATTATGTGATTTTCAATTTCCACTTATTGCGTTGTTTTTATTTTATTTACTGAACATGTGTTCTCTCCCGCAAGATGACATGAATTCTCGTTTTAATAGTATTGATATTACTTCTATATATATATTTCATAATGTAATTTATCTTTTCAACAATTATATATTGGTACAAAATAAGTTATGTTAAGGATGAAAATCATATTGAAATTCAACACGAGTTAATTACTGTTAAATTTTATTTGAGATCAACTAACAAAAATAGTTTAAACAACAATTATAACTTAATACATTTCAAAATTATAATTAAACTATATTTGATAAGCAAAAAAATATGTCGAAACAACAAACTACGATACTCTTGTTATGTCATTAAATAAACGACCTCCACTACAATAAATCAGACTTTTGGTTACGAAAATTTTCGTCCTTAAAAAACATAAATTCGTCGCCAAAAACCATACAGGACGAAATATGTTCGTCGCCACCTTCGTCGCGCATTCCGCGACGCTAAATGTATATCTGCACGAAATGTCATCAATTCGTCCCCAATCCTATCCTATATTGCGACACATTTCCATTTGGTCCCCTATTCTTTGTTAATAGGGACAGTTTTTTTCGTCCCATTTGCCTTCTCTTTTCGTAGCAAATCCCTATAATTCGTAGCCAGATGACCCTTTTGGCGACGAGTTTTACCTGTGTAGGGAAATGAACATAAATTCTGGACATTAATATATCGTCCTCAAATAATATACATGTGCGCAAATCTGTAGCACCATTTATTCTTTTACCATTATTTATATACCATATTTCAATTCAATTATTGCAATACAAGTCATGATAGTTTTTTAATTTTCAATATTTCAATCAAAAATCACATTATCAATGAGAAAATCTCACTTGACTAAACATTAAATGTACGTCAATAACTAATAACACCCATATAGGAACAACATTTAAAAAAAAAATAACCACAACTTGATTGATGTTCTACAACTTTATAATCCAACAAACTTTCGCAGAATACCTTTGACTACAACATAGCATATTGTGAATACCTTCGATCATATAAAATTCCAGTCCGTTTCACAATCATAGACAGTGTCTGCTCTCATTGTTGTCTCTTCTGTTAGGATATTTACCTCTCTACCTGCAAAAGTGATTAATATATATGTTGCTCCATACTTGTAGAGGAAAAATAAGCAAAAGAGAAGGCTTAACAAGAAAATTTACCTCACTATAAGAATGTGTTGCTGAGTCTACATCATTAAATTGTGCCTGCATAGGCAAACTAGATTTTTTAATGAGAAACATATCACAAATTAATTTTCTAACAGAGAAAATAAAAAATACATGTTGAGCCTACAGTGATTTGCTACTACTCAGTTTATATAAAGATTCAGACATAATCAAGGGTACCTCCTAACTTCACTTGCCCTTCAGTTCAACTTTTATTCACCGTTCATCTCCAGGTCATAATTAACACTTGATCCCAACAACTAACAAAGGCCCAGGTAAATAAACCATTAGTGAATATATACAGTTACCCCCCCCCCCCCCCCCAATACAAAAGTTTACTATAGGTTGAGGAAATCACCACAATATTGCTTCAAAGTTGTGTCAAGACCTAGAAATAAACTAATTAATAGTATTAGCATGTGCTATTTCCTTAACAGATAAGTACTAGTCTTAAAAATAGAAATTCAAAAGAAATTTCAAGAAAATTAAGTACTAGTAAAGCATTCATAACTTCATATAGTATCAAAGGGCACTCCGAATGAGAGATACCACAATTAATACTTAGGAAAATATAGTTAATAGATATAATTGTCTACTTTGCATCAATACTCTTCTATAACTGGTATAAGAAACAGTGCAATTCCAAAAGAATATCCAACTAGCAACATTTTAATTAAAGAAAATTATTAGTAACACAAATATATTTCCATTTATAGTTATGAATCTCTTCTTCATTTACCCATCCACTAAGTTTTACATATAAGAGGGAAAAACACTTTTGGTCCCAAACTTTACCTCAAAAAACACTTTTCGTCCCATGCTTCGCAGAATAACACATTTGGTACCATAATTTTCATGATTTTGACACATTTAATCATTCCGTCAATTTTTTGACAGAATATTTGCGCGTGAATTACACTCGCCCGTTAATGTTAAAAATGTCGCGAGATTTGCACTTGAAAATCATTCAGGGGGTGAATTGTAATTTTGGAGGGGTGAAATGCAATTTTGGAGAGATAATTAGAACGACTGTTTTCAATTTCCTTCCAAAATCATTTCTCCAATTTCTTGCCCTAAAATTCCCGTCGCAGCAAAAAACATCTTCCAAAATAATTCTCGCAAAATTGATCAAAGTTTCTCACAATGAGTGATAAAGAAGCCGAAAATATCAGGTTGCCAAATGAAAATACCATGGGACTGATACGGAAAGTGGAGCACAATTACATGCCAACCCCAAGATATAAGGGTAAGTTTTTTTACTCGAAAATTGAAAGAATCTCTGTTCTTTTTCAGACATTTTGGGGTGTGGGTTAGGATTTTTGTTTATTATAGGGGTCCCAAATGTAGAAGACAGTTGAGATTTGTTTTATTGAAGTGGTCCCGTTCCTGTTGGGTAAAGTTGAGCACATGTGAATATTTTTTTATAGATTGATTCCTTGTCTATTTGGTTGAATATTTAATATGATACATGTTACTTTATATGCTTTTGTGCAGAAAATGAATAGTTTGTGTACTTGTGTTTGTCTTCTTCTTAATTATTTATACTGTTTGGCTTAATAATTGGCATAAAATTTGTTTTTTTTCTTGTATTGTAGGTAAAGACCTGCGTACATTGAAGATTTATTATGGTGGGTCTTTAAGGCATTTTCCTACTGCAGGGTATGAGGGGGGTATGTTTAGGTGTATAGATTATTTTGATTATAGAGATGTAAGCCTCGAAAACTTAGATCACATGTGTAGTGAGCTTGGCATTTGTGGTGTTAAGAACTATTATAGGATTGATCAGTTTGGAAAGTTCAGAATTTGTGAACTTCTAACTGACTTTGTTACATTGGTTGATAGATCAAAAAAGAAGATAATAAACATTTATGTAAGCCAACCAATAAGACATATATGTTTGAATCAAAGGGGTGAAGAGAAAGGTTCTGTAGAGGAGAAAGAAGACAGAATTGTTGAGTTGCAAAATGAGGAAAATCAAGATGAGGCCTTGCCAAATGGTGATAAAGAAGTGGAAGATGAGGACTTACAAAATAAAGAAGTGGAAAATCAAGTTGAGGATTTGCAAAATGGGGAAGAGGACCTCCAAAATGAGGATAAAGAGGTGGAAGAGGACTTGCAAAATGGGGTTGAAATCAGTCCAGTTCAAATACCAGTACAAGAGGAGGTTCAACTGGAAGAGGAGGTTCAAGTTGAGGATTTGCAAAATGGGGAAGAGGACCTCCAAAATGAGGATAAAGAGGTGGAAGAGGACTTGCAAAATGGGGTTGAAATCAGTCCAGTTCAAATACCAGTACAAGAGGAGGTTCAAGTTGAGGTTCAACTGGAAGAGGAGGTGCAAGTTGAGGATCAAGATAGAGACAATCCAGTGCAAGTTGAGGTTCAAGTGGAAGAGGAAGTGCAAGTTGAGGTTCAAGATAGAGACAGTCCAGTGCAAGTTGAGGTTCAAGTAGAAGAGGAGTTGCAAATACCAGTACATGATGATAGGGTTATTTCAAAAAAAGGGAAGAAAAATAACAAGGGAAAGTCAGTTTATATTGGAAGTGAAAGTGAAAATGAACAAACTGAGAGTGAAAGTTCTGATCATGATGAGACCATGTCCCAGAACAATGTAGACAATGGTGAGGCAGAAAATGAAGATGAGGCAGAAAATGAAGAGGGGGAAGAAGAAGGCCTCCTATCTACTGATGATGAAATGAAATGGAGGCCATTGTCTGATGATGAGGAACATGAGGTATACCCTGAATTTGATCCTGAAAAAACATTCAATCCAACATTTGAGTTGAAACAACTGTTTAGTAATAGGGAGCAATTCAGAGTTGCAATCCATTCACATGCAATCATGAGCATGAGAAATTTGAAAATCACCAAAAATGATAAAAGAAGGATATATGCAAAGTGTATGGCAGAGGGTTGTAATTGGCACATTAATGCATTGAGGGTGAAGGATGAGTCAACTTACCAAGTCAGAGAATATGAAGACAGGCATGCTTGTGGGATTGATGCTCATTGCAGAAATGTGAAATCAAGATGGTTGGCAAGAAAGTATGAGGAGTTGTTTAGGATTGATCCAAACAGAGATGTGAAGGGTTTCAGGATTGAAGCAATAAAGGAGATTAAATGTCATGTTTCCAGATCTCAGGCTTACAGAGCCAAAAGAAAAGCAGTGCAAGCAATTCAAGGGAACCCTGATGATCAGTTTGCAAAATTGTGGGATTATGCAAATGAGTTGAGGGACAGGAACCCAGGGTCAACTGTTGTATTAAAGCAGTCAGAAGCTTGTGACAGTCAAGGGAGAAAAAAATTTGATAGATTTTATGTGGGCTTCAAGGCTTTAATGGAAGGTTTCAATGCAGGCTGTAGGCCTATAATAGGTGTGGATGGAGCTCATTTGAAGGAGTACTTTTAACAGCTGTTGGATTTGACCCAAACAACCAGTTGTACCCAATGGCTTATGCCCTTGTTCACACAGAGTCAACAAATACATGGGAGTGGTTTTTGCAGCTGCTCAAAGATGATCTAATGATAGAGAGAGATGATTGTTACACATTCATCTCTGACAAGCAGAAAGGGCTGTTAAGTGCCTTTAAGATAGTGTTTCCTGGTTCAGAAAATAGGTTCTGTGTAAGACATTTGATAGGAAATATGAAACAAGATGGATTTAAAGGAAAGGAATTTGAAGACAAAGTGTGGGCTGCAGCAAGAGCTTGCACAGTTCCTGAATTTGAGATAAAGTTTCAAGAATTATGCTTGCTTGATGAGGCTTTACCTGCATGGTTTGAGGAGAGGCCCCCTGCCCATTGGTCTAGGGCTTTTATGGATCCATATCCCAAGTGTGATGCCTTGCTCAACAATGTGTGTGAATCTTTTAATTCATGTATTTTAGATGCAAGAGGGATGCCAATTTTAACACTATTGGAGTGGGTTAGGCAGTACATAATGGGTAGGATGAGTAAGAACAAGGATGTTGCTAGAAAAAGGTGGGGAAATTGTAAAGTTGGTCCTAAAATCAAAAAAATTGTTGAGAAAAGGGTTATACAAGCAGCATCATGCATTGCCATCAAATCAGATGATTGGCACTTTGAGGTTCATTCTGATAGTGGCCAACATTACATTGTTGACTTGCTCAACCACACTTGCAGCTGTAGGAGGTGGGATATTTCTGGAATTCCTTGCAAGCACGGCATGAGTGCTATCACTTACATGGTCAAGGATCCAATGGACTTTGTAGACAAATCATACACAGTTGAGACATATTTGAAAGTGTATAATCAGAGATTGATGCCAATTAATGGACCTGTGTTGTGGGCTAAGAGCAACCGCATTCCTCCACTTCCACCCACATTTTTGAAAAAGAGGGGAAGGCCAGCAAAATCAAGAAGACCATGCCCATATGAAAAAGATAAGAAGGCAACAAAGTAGAGGAAAGATCAGAAAAAAATGGCAAGACAAAAGTTTAGAATGACATGTAAGGTGTGTGGCAGAAAAGGGCACAACAAGAAGACATGCCAAAAGAGACAATCAGAAAATCAAATGCCTTCTCAAGAAGAAACACAAGTGATGTATGATGTTCCTGTTCAAGAGGTACCAGTAGAAGCTGTAAGTACCAATGTCTTATTTTTTGAATATTTTTTGACTTATACTTTAGTAACATAGTTTCTTTGAATGTTAAAGGGAAGAAAGAGGAAAATGATTGATGAGGCAGAAAATGTTGGTGTGACAAGCCAAGCCAGCCAGAAGGATTCCAATGTTGAAATGAGCCAATGTCAGGTTTCCAAAGGTAAAGACAAGGCAGCTGTTGGAGGACTTCAAGGATTACAACTTAGACCCCCTCAAGGACTGCAGTCTACTTCAGCATTTAGACCACCTCAAGGACTGCAATTTGTTCCAAATGTAAGATATTTACATTGAAATGATGTTTAATTACATTAAGTAGACTAATTTGTACTCATGTTTCAGGTTACACCTATGCAACATGGTGCAAATATCAGAGGCCATGCTCCAACAAATTATCAACCACAAACAAGTTCAGGGTCACATCCTTTTCCAGTCATTGTGAAGGATGGAATGAAGTTTGTTACATTGTCAAACTTAGAGGCTGCATGCACAAGCTCTAGAAAAACTAAGAAATCTAAGAATGAGGATTCAAGTTCTCAAAAGTAAATTAGAAGACTATTTGTAGTTCTATTTTGCAAAGGGTGTACTCAGATTGACTGACTGAGTGGTTTTTGGTTAACTACATTTGGTGTTATTATGTTAAATCTAGTACTGAAATTGTGTTTTTTGTGATTCTAATGAAATGGTGTTATTATGTTAAATCAAGTGTTTGATGTTTGAAGATGATTTGGGATATGAATTCATGTTGATCTTTTTATGGATTGATTTATAGCATTTGATGTTTGATTTAGGTTGTTGGATGTTTGGGTGTTGGATGTTTGAAGATGATTTGGGATATGAATTCATGTTGATCTTTTAGGTGTTATACAAGGTTTTGTAATGAAGAAGGATGCTTGGGTGTTATATATGGTTTTTTGTTGAACTTATATTTGATATTTGGGTGTTTGTGATGAAGCAAAATATGATCCTAAGAGTGCAAAAAATGCAACAAAAATGAGCACACAATATAGTGTAAAATATTGCTGCTGGAAGCAACATAAATGAGCACTAAAAAGCCCTTCAAACACATCGACTTCATCCTCCAAGCATTTCAAACATTACAAAAGAACTAAATTACTTATAACATTGGAACAACACAATTAAAAACATTACAAAAGAACTAAATTACTTATAACATTGGAACAATACAATTAAAAACATTACAAAAGTGCTAAATTACTTATAACATTACAAAATCAAGCTTAACTAAACTAGCCTCATTCTTGACAAACACTAAGCAACCTTCATCAAGCATCCCAGTCCCCAATCATCTCTACAAAATGAACTTCCAGATTATCATCATCAACATAAGGCCAACCAATTTCCAGATTTTCATCCCAGTCCCCAAGTTTATGTTTTTTTTCAACTCAACTATTTCCCTTTCCATTTTCGAAATTTCTCCAGCATAAAGGATGATTTCTTCATCCTTTTTGATGATTTCTTCATCTTTTTTTTCTGAATTTCAGCGTCCTTTTTCTTCATTTCAACTTCAAGTTTGTTAATTTTACGCAATAAACCGGGTATTATAGCCCTTGACCTTGCACACATGGGCTCATCTTCCCACTCAAAGAAACAACATCCATCTTCCCTACGGTAGTTCACACAACCATAAAACCGTCTTCCGGGGTTATCTTCGGACCAACTTGTCCTAAGTGGAGTGGGTAGGCCGCAATAACACTTCAATTCCTTGTAGGGATATTGTATGAATGCCTTGAATTGGAGCTTGAAGATGACATTTTTCTTGATATAGAGGTTTATGTTTTTTTTTTCCTTCTTTATGTTATACTGGAGAAGAGATGAAGGAAAAAATTTAGTGAGAAAGAAAAAATGGAGAGAAGGGTTGTTTGGAGGGAAAGGTTGTATAAGAAGAAACAAATTGGAGGGAAATTGTAATGGAAGAAGAGAGGTAAAATTTAGGTTTTTTATGCCAAAATTGCATTTTCACCCCCTGACCGATTATCTCATGACATTTTTAACCTCACGCTTGAGTGTAATTCACGCGCAAATATTCTGTCAAAAAATTGATGGAATGATTAAATGTGTCAAAATCATGAAAATTATGGTACCAAATGTGTTATTCTGCGAAGCATGGGACGAAAAGTGTTTTTTGAGGTAAAGTTTGGGACCAAAAGTGTTTTTCCCTCTTACATATAAAGTACTAAGTTTTACATCAAATATATTTCCATTGAATTGATTGTTAGGGGAAAGCCTTGGTGTGCCCTGTTTCAATTATGCCACATACTCAAGGTTTTCATGATTATATAAGAAAACTTGTGAGATTTATGTAATGATAAATGCAACGGCAATAAAGCATTATGCTCCCTAAAGAAAAATAGTTTTACTTGATATTGGTGGCCATGTGAACAACCACTTCAGAGTTTTCTCTATCTTTGCTTATACTTCTCGGAAAGTTAACTGCAGAAACATCAACCAGAAGAACTGACTGGATTTATAAGAAGATATTAAATTAAAAGATGTTTAGGGTACTAAGATAATATTCATGATAACTACATACTAACATCAAGCACGCAAGATAAAACCAGTTAAAATATAGGTTCTAATAAGATCTTGAAGATGGAGAACAAAAATCTGCTTTAATTTAATTAATTTTTTGTCTTAAAAAGCATTGTATATAAGTTTAAACCACACATTCTCCAAGATCTTACAACAATTTCTTTTAAAAACTATTTAAATATTTCTTTTAACTCTTCAGCCATGCTTGTAAAATTGTGAGGTTGTCTCCCACTGAACAAGAAAAAGAGATAGTTAAAAATAAATGGAAAGAAAAAAGTAATAAAACACACTTTTACACCTTAAGCAATCAGAGTTAACCTAAAACAAGTGAATAGAGACATTTAGACCAGTACAAGGAAAATTTATTTCCAACATTTTCATTCATAACTGAAACTGCAATTACAAGGAATGGTTTGCAGAAATATGATGGGAAATTGATCAATCAAACTTTAGTCATTAAAGGTAAATTACCATTGCACGTAAAGAAGAAACCATTCATACATTTGCATATCTTTGCCCACTTACATTTTTTGGACCACCACGGTGTTTTATACTTTTATATTTCTCCCACTGAGAGAAGCTAAGGCTTTGCAGATATATAAGCTTTATCTGAGCTACCAACATAAACATATCCAGAATATGGGTAACGTAATTAAGCCCTTGAAATAACAAATTAAAGACAAATTTAATATACAGAGTGCATGAATCCAATAGATGAAGATTGAATCAACTAGATAAAACAGAGAACTGAACCAAATATTATTTGGAAATCAAGAAATGGCCTGAGAAAAAAGAACACCTTCTAGTTTTTCCACAATCAGATTTTGCCGGAACCAGTGTGTTTTGCATTGATGGACCTGAGCAACATAATCAAGGAAAATTAAAATCTCATCAGTAAAGCTCTTTTATCTATAATATGCTATATGATTAAAACAATAAAACTGAAAAGGAACATATGTATCTAGAAGTATGGCATGTACTCTTGAATATTTCACCGCATACATTTGATTCATTTAACAAACATATGGCATGCGTAAACATAACAACTCTCCAAATTTAAGCTTAATTTAAGAATAAAAATCGGATACCATATTATAACAATGTTACTTTATCGTCTAAAGTTAACAAAAAAGGAAGAAAACAAAAAGCATGGCATATCATTCCTTCAAAGTGTATGACCTCCTTTCAGGTTCTCCTAGTGTGAGGAGACCATGTATTCAACGATTACCACTCCTACTATCTGCAATTGATTTGCATTTGCAAACAAGTCATACATAAAAATATACCTTTTAGCTTCCTATTGAACTTTTTAAAGTCTCATTCAACCCAAATTTTTCCATTTTCCCAACAAACTAAAACTACTTAGGCCATCTCCAGCAGTTGAGGGCTAGCCCCGGGCTCCGGAGCCCGGGGCAGCCCAGGGTCAGCCCGGGGCCCTGCTGGTCGTCTCCAGCAGTTGGGGCTCCGTGGGGGAATTACTTCCAATTTTTTCTTTTGCCCACTCTCACCTATTATTATTATAGATTTATACTTTTTTAATATTAATATTAATAATAGTAATTATATTAGTACTCGTAATTTAATTATTAATTATATTAAAATATTAATATTAAATAGAATATTTAATAAAAGTAACTTAAAATTAATACATAATACGCAAACAAACATTTTTATAACAAGAAAGAAAATACAATCAAGGAAATACAACAAACAACAAAGGAAATACAAGAAATCGAAAATACGGGAAATATAAGAAAGGAAACACGTGAAAATATTACATTTTACTGATTTCTCCCCGAAAACCAGTCGGATCCTTCATTCGATGCATCTCCAAATAAGTTCGTTGGAAGATTTTTCCTTGCTATTTCTCTTCTTTTTTGACTCCAATACGCCTTTGTAACTGGAGTGTATGATGAGCAGTCCATCGCCATAATCCGTTCCTCTTGTAACTTTTCTGTGATTGACACTCTCGTTGTTTCTTCTTCCCGTTGACGTTGAAGATTCTCCGCATGCCTTCTCTCTCGTCCAGCCTCGATTTCAAGTTGAGTTTGTCTGGACAGCTCCATGGCTGCCAATTTCTTGCTTTCAAAATCAGAAAGATGTGGACTCGACGAAGCCTTCCCTTTTCCCTTCTTGGCTTTTTTGTTACCAATAGGTCTTTCAGATCTTGAACTCGAGTGGGGAGTCTCGGGATTTGCTTCGTCGCCTAGTGAAGGTGTTTCCGATTCAAATTGAGTTTCTGGTGGGGTTGGAATATAGCAATCTACCGTTGGTTGATATCGGTTAACCGTTGGTTGAGACGTTCCAGCTGTTGACCTGAACATGATCCACTCTGATGCAACTTCCCATGTGTGTTGGAAGCACCAATTTTTCTTCATATCGGACTTGTACAAACGCAATGCCAGATCATGCTAAAAATTACAAAAAATAGTTAATATAACATATTAATAATTATTTAGCATATAATTAACGTAATATTTACCTCGTCCATTATTTGGCCCCCACTTCCCACTTCCCTAATTAAAACAACACATTAATTAAAATAATACATTAATTACTATAACAAATTTATTAAAATAAAACACGAATTAAAATAACACATTAATTAAAATAACACATTAAAAAAATCACATTAATTACAATAACACATTAATTAAAATAAAACATTAATTAAAATAACACATTAATTAAAATAACACATTAATTAAAATCACATACAACACATTAATTATACAAAATTAATCATACACACATTAAATAAACCATACACATTAATTCATTAAAAGAAAAACAAAAAAAAAAAAGAAAAGAAAGACCAATCAGGTGCCGCCACTTGGCGGCACCTGTTTTAAAGAGCGCGCAGCGGGCGGGGCTGCGGGCTCCGCGCAGCCCGCGGCCCTGCCCGTTCCGCCCCGCCAATCACCCCCGCCCCGAGCCCCGGCCGTCTCCAGCAGTTTCTCCCTCCCAGCCCGAGCCCGCCCCGAGCCCTCCAGCCACTGCTGGAGATGGCCTTAAGTGCTTGAAATTATGATTGGTAAGAGACTACAACCAAATCTTGATCATAGAACTATCACAGAAGGACAATAACAAATTGTTGATTCTTCATAAGAGCAGTAGGATAAAGCAACATAGTCCTTATCTCATACGTAATCAAGGATATCTTGGCCTAGAATTTTAGACATTCTAGCCTCTAACTACTAGGTAACAATAGCATAATTAATAATTTAATCTAAAATCAGGCAAAAAGCATAATAATAAAGTGGCAAATAGCTCAGGTAATGAAGATAAGAGCTTAATAGGCCTCCATTAGTGACGGCATCAGAAATTAGTGGCGTCAGTGTTGGGCAAACACATTGGACCAGAATTGGCAAAAATGGATGGTAACTAGGGTTCAGTTCGGGGAATCAATTTTTTTTTTTTTTTTTCATTTTGAGTTTAGGTTTTGGAACATTTCATCGTTAATTTGTATAAGAAATTGAAAAATATGAAAGATTCGTGCAAAAATAAAAAGAATCACCAAAATTAGGGCAAATAGAAATTGAGACTTACCAATTTTCAATTGGAGAGAGAAACTGTAATCATTTCAGCTAAAGTTGATCTTCATGATAGGATTGTGAGGCGAAAGAAAATCATAATCTCCGTCTCAAGGTTGTGAAGCTCACCAATTTTCGGGAAAATTTCGAGGAATTTAGGATTGAAGCGTACCGATAGTGGAAGGTGGGATATGGAGTCTCGTGCTAAAGTATAACCACATGTTCCTGGCTTTTCAATATATTACAAGTTTGCCACCGCTTATTTTAAATTGGGCACGAAATTCCTGGCTCTTCGTATATTACGAGTTTGCCACCGCCTAATTTCAATTGGGCACGAAATTCGGAAGAAAATAAAATTGAAGATGAGTTTTTTTTTTGTATCGGCTTGAGTAGACAACAATTGGGGACGAAATATTTTTGCTGAAAACAGTCTTCGGGACAATTAGGGACAACTTATGTGCGTAGACAATTATTTCAGGATGAATAAATAATTTTGTACCCTAATGAACATTTCAGTGACAAAAATATGTCCGTTGTCAAAATAATCGTCCGCAAAGAGTAAAATTGTTGTTGTGCTCAACAAGAAAATTTAAATAAATTTTAGAATAATAGTGTTTTGTTCCACTCGTGTATACACCCTTGTAATCGATACATTATGTTTTGGAATAATGACATTTTTATTATACCAAAAAAGAAAATCACATTGTTATAACAATTTTGTTAAGTGGCAAAACATGTGCTTGAATTCTTAAATTTACAATTAATTGTTGAAAAGAAAAAGAAAAAAAGATCTCTTGATGTCTACTAAGTAATATAGTGTAAAGTCGGCCAAGATTTGATTTCGCCGAACATGAAAAGTCACGTCGCCTAAGGCAAATTTTGGACTTATAGTGTGTAATAATATTTTAAAATAATGACTTGTTTCAATGTTGTCTAATTGAGAAACCAATGTGCAGCTATTTAATTTGCATAAAACCTTTGCAAGACAAGGGAAAAAAAGCAAAAGTAGTGAAGATCTAGTTGGTTTCTGAACCAAAACTATTTCCGTATAATTGTAAGTCTAATTTAATTTCTGGCTCTTTTTCCCAATGTGACTCAATTTTTATGAACTAAGTGTTAATCTTCTATCAATCCTTCCAATTTCATGGGATGTTTTTCGAACGAATCCTTATTATGTTCCGTATTTTATTTCTGTAAGAATCACATATATATACTTTAATAATTCAATTTCATGTCATATGATTTTACATTTCCATCTTTAATTTGCAGTAGAAGAAGAAGTAGAAAACTAAAGAGATCAATAAAATGGAAGGTGAAATTAAAGAAAAATTGTTGTTGATAAAAGTAACAAATGGAAACCATGGGGGGGATATTAATAAAGAAGAAAATTTGAAAAATAAGTTATGGAATGAAAACAAGAAAATGTGGATAATTGCTGGGCCTGCTATTTTCACAAGATTCTCAACTTTTGGAATAAGTGTGATAAGCCAAGCATTTGTTGGCCACATTGGTGCTACAGAACTTGCTGCTTTTGCTTTGGTTATCACTCTCCTCACAAGATTTGCTAATGGATTACTGGTAAATTATCAAAATTAAGTGTTTTTTATTTATTTTATTTTTTAGAAGAAAGTTATTTGCACAGTAATTACACTCAATTGTATTTGATATGTTATACATCTCTCTGTCCTCTTTTGCCAATTGCGGAAAATTCCCCACGCTCTTTTGGGTTTTGGCTCGTAGTTTTATGTAAAAGTTTAAAAAAAATTTTTAGGTATTTTTATGTTTGTGCCCTTAAAAGTATTGATAGAGAACTAGTGATGTCAAATCATACTTTATGTGGAAGGATATTTTTGAGAAAAATAAATCAATTTTATGAAATAGATTATTGTTTTGGAACATACCAAAGAGGAAATATGAGCCAAAATAAAATGCCGGAGTGAATATTAATTACCAAATATTTAACTCCTTGAATATAGCTAAATACCTTTCAACACAAGTCATTTAAAAGTTGTACGCATTAATCCACTTATAAATGAGTTGGGATTTTTTTTTCCTACGGGTATTTGTGTCTTAAATCCGACTTAAGTAGGAATCAATCCCAAAAAGGATTCAAACTTAAGTTCGTCATATTTTGAGGACTAACCTCTTCTATTAGACCAATCACTTAAATATTATGACTTTTGACGAAAACAAAAAATAACTTTTTTAGTGTTGAAATAATGAAGAAACGTTTTTTCTTTTAAGTTGTGAAAAGATTATTATGCGCGCATTGACAACATATAAATTATAAATACATTAGAGATAATTTTTATGTTAAAAAATTAATCATCAATAGTGATATATTTGGTTTTTGAGGGATCTAATTGCAAAATACACCTTAATTTATATAATATGGGGTTGTATTAAACAAGACTAATGTACAAATTTCCTTGTTAGAATAACTTTTGAAAATATTGCTATTTTAGTCCCATAAATCTAAATCTTTGGCATTTTTGTTCCGTACTTTACAAAGTTGGGTCACACTTTTTTAAAATGTTTTGCTATTGATCCGATACTTTACAAAATTGCACTTTTAGTCTCAATTATTTAAATTATACTCCACTATCGATCCCATAATATTATCCCAGTTTAGCACTTTTGGTCTGATATGATTGCCTCACTTTTGTAATTTTGGTCCCAAAGAAAATGATGAGACCAAAATAGCAGAACATATTAAATAAAATTAGGACTAGAAGTATAATTTTGTAAAATGCGGGACCAAAAGTGCTAACGGTCTAAAACCGTGACTAAGTGCAATTTCTCAATTATTTACTTTTCATCAAGAAAAAGTCTAATGAACTATTTTCTGATTTTCATTCTCCAAATGTGCAGTTAGGCGTGGCTAGTGGATTAGAAACACTTTGTGGCCAAGCTTATGGAGCAAACCAACATCACATGCTTGGAATCTACCTTCAAAGATCATGGATTGTTTTAATCATAACTTCAACTCTTTTATTACCGGTTTACATTTTCGCTTCACCTATTCTAAAATCTTTAGGCCAAGATGCAATTATCTCGAAAGAGGCAGGAACCATTGCTCTTTGGTTTGTTCCAGTGATATACTCTTTCGTTGTCTCATTTAGCTGCCAAATGTTCTTACAAGCACAGAGCAAGAACATGATTATAACGTATTTGGCTGCATTTTCTTTAGCGATCCACGTTCTTTTTTCGTGGCTTTTGACAGTGAAGTATGAATTTGGTGTAACTGGTGCAATGGTATCTACCATTTTGGCATATTGGATACCTAATGTGGGACAACTTATATTTGTTATCTCTGGAGGATGTTCGGAAACATGGAAAGGTTTTACGACTTTAGCTTTTAAGGATCTTTGGCCTGTAGTCAAGCTTTCTTTATCGTCTGGTGCAATGTTGTGGTAACGCTTCTTTTGTTCTATTGAATTTGAAGTATATGTAGTATGGACTTGAAATTTTGTTCCTAGAATGTGTTGGAAATTATTATATTGATTTCATGCTATGTTATGATGTTTGTGACTTGTTGTGGAAATCTAGATATGTAGTAATCGTATTTGCTTTTATATATGCGCTCTAAGTCTTACACGACTTAAGTGCTTTAGCTGAAGTGTGGGACCAAAAGTGCTACTTTTGAAATCACGCTACTACAAATATTAAATGTGTTGGAAATGCAAATTTGCGTTTCTAATTCACAATTTTTTTGGTTTCTTTGATGACAGTTTGGAAGTTTGGTACAATGCTATTCTGATACTATTGACAGGAAATTTAAAAAATGCCCAGATTGAAATTGATGCTCTTTCTATATGGTAACTTTTTTAATTCCCTAGTTATTTTCAATTTCTTTATTATAAGTTAAAATGAAAATGCATAACATTTTCTTTCTTGCAGTCTTAACATAAGTGGTTGGGAAATGATGATATCTCTTGGTTTCTTGGCTGCAGCAAGGTAAAATTTTGATTATAGGACACAAAATAGTCATCAAAAACTCATTTTTTGAACTAACAAAACTTGTTGTTTTATGATTTTAGTGTTCGAGTATCGAACGAACTTGGAAAGGGGGATTCAAAAGCAGCGAAGTTTTCGATTTTGAATATAGTGCTAATGTCATTTGGCATTGGGCTTGTGTTATTTATATTTTTCTTGTTCTTTCGCGAACGTTTAGCTTATATATTCACCAAAAGTGATGACGTGGCTGCTGAAGTTGCTCGTTTGTCGCCTCTACTGGCATTTTCTATACTTTTGAACAGTATACAACCTGTTCTTTCTGGTGAGGTTTACTTCTCCAATTATCTGTTGTATCACTTGTGATTCCTAGCAAAAGATAAAGTGAAAAAACATTTGTGATTTGTAAGAACATAATGTTAAGGTACTATATTTGTTTGTTTGTATTAAGGAACATGTTTTCTTTATCTGCAGGTGTTGCAATTGGGGCTGGATGGCAGAGTGTTGTGGTATATGTTAACATAGGTTCCTATTACTTGATAGGAATTCCTATAGGAGTCATTCTTGGTTATGTTATCAAATTACAAGTGCAGGTAAGTAAATATAGCATATTTTTTCTTGTTAAATTTAAAAGATCATGTTTTAAGTTACTAAAAATGCAGCCTAGTTGTTACCCAACTTATATTCAAAATGTAATTTAAATTGATGCTACAACCTTTAAACTTCCGTGAAATATAAAAGACGAAGGAGTGTTGCACAAATATGTGACAATATATGTAGAAGATATTTATAACATGTGATGGTCTAGTGAAAGAAGATAGTTCCTATGTGACAAATGTAATTTTGAATCCTTATCGAGAGAGATTCTAACGTAAAGTTAGTTCTAAATACTTGTATTTCCTTAGGGGGAAAAAAGAAAAAAAAATATAGGGAACATCTCACATTGGAAAATCAAGAAAACATCTCTCCTGTTCTTCCATTTATAGTTAAAATAAAGTCCCCTCCCGCCCCCAACCCACAACATACATATTAATAATTAAGAAAATTCTATAACTAATTAATAATTCTTAATTAGATTCAAATTATATGGTCAGTAATATATTTATGCTGGAATTTTTAAAGATGCATTTGTTGCAATTTCTATTTAGAAGTTCAAAGGGAAAATGCAACTCAGGTGTAAGTTTAAGGGAAGAAAGTACAACTAAGATGAAAGTTTAAGGGAGAGTTATAATTTTTGCAATCAAATCTCTATCTCTATCTCTATCTCTATCTTTATCTTTACTATTATAAAAGTATGAATATTTCTTAATTTTTTGTGCTAACTAAAATACCCCTTTATGATTTTAAAAATCGAAAGAAACTCTAAGAAGTAAAGTTAGATTAGGAGATATTAGAATTAAAGACTTAACTTTATACAATTCTAACTAAAATATTTTCATAGAAAAAATAAACTTAAAAGAATAGTTAGATTAAAAATCATAAGGTATAATTAGATTATAGTTTTTGATAAAGTCTAAATGAATTATATAGAAAATGAGGCTATGTATAATACTTTATAGTTATAATAATATTTCCATTTATATAATTTTGTAATACGTTCAATTTTTTTTGTTAATACCTTTATTTATGATATATTTGTGCATTGTATTATATGAAAAAAAATCAATGATAATTAATTGAACATGCGCAACGTGTGTGCATCTTCCTGTTTTATTGCATAAAAATGTTTATCTTTCAAAATTATATAAAATTGTAATAAGATGTATATAATACAGAGAAGACACAAACATTTATAACAAAAGAATCTTGACATAGAGTGTGATTTACAGGGTGTTTGGATTGGAATGTTAATCGGCACACTCATCCAAACAATCATACTAATTATCATAACATACAGAACTGATTGGGATAAACAGGTACGTACGTATATGAATTGTTTAGTACATTAATTAAGAATTTATTTCAATAATGTGATCGATCTTCTTAATTTATTTTTGCTTATCTTTAGGTGTTCATTGCTCAGAAACGAGTTAACAAATGGTTTGTGGAAGCTGAACCTAGCAATGACTCAAGAATTGCATGATATAATTGAAGAGTTTTTTTTTCTTTTTCTTAAAATATTGAATCTTGTTGCATACTTAAGGGAAGTGAAGATTGCTAATAAAGCTAATTGTAGTAGTGAAGGAGATTTTTCCATATATATGAAAATCACCTCTTAATTAAGTAGGTTCATTCTAATTTTAGTACATCCCAAAAATCATTGACATGATATTTACGCGAGATCAACTCAAATGAAATGCAAGATATATGGATACAATATGTTGGGTTGTACGAAAAAAGTTATAAAATACCATTGAGATTATGTTACCCAAAATTTAAATTTAAGGCTTAATTTATTGAAATAATAATAATAATTAAAAAAAAAGGGGAGGAGCTCACAATTTTACGAAATCACATGCGAGTGGAATGCTTAAATAAGATCAATATTTCGTGCATACATCGTGCATGCATGTAGAAATCGGGAGTCGTTGATTTCCATAAAATAAAAAATTAATAAAGATATAAAAACTACATTTGACATTTGAATAAAATCACACATGTGACTGAAATGTGTAATTTTCAGTTATCATTTTAAACTAAAGAACCCAATTGGTATTTATCTGAAATTGCATTTATTTTCATCAAATCTAATTAGTAGGAATCTTAATTACTCTCAAATACAATTTTCTTTTGTTTCCGAATGAGCTTACTTTGTCCACTTCTTTCACTACAAGAAAAACAGGTTTTTCCGACGGAATTTTCGACGAATTTTTTGGAAATTCCGTCGGAAATCAGCATTTTCCGACGGAAATTGCCTGTCGGAAATATGCTCGTCGGTAATTTTCCGACTGACTTTTCGACGGGAAATTTCCGGCGGATAAAGGTCGTTGGAAAGTTCGTCGGAAATTTTCCGACGGACAACTTCCGACGGATATTTCTGTCGGAAACTAGTTCGGGTCAACTGTTTGACCTTAATTTCCGATGGGATTTTCTGTCGGAAATTAATTATTTAAAAAAAAAAAAATCATTTATTAATTTCCGACGGGATTTTCCGTCGGAAATTAATAATTTTTTAAAAAAAAAATCATTTATTAATTTCCGACGGAATATCCCGTCGGAAATGGTTATTATTATTTTTTTTAAAAAATTTATTTATTTATTTCCGACGGAATATTCCGTCGGAAAATTTATTATTTTTTTAAAATAAATAATTTTTATTTATTTATTTCCGACGGAATATTCCGTCGAAAAATTTATTATTTTTATTTAAATAATATTTCCAATTTTTAAAAAAAATTAATTAATTAAAAAATATTATCCCGTTTATCTAGCAGTACATCATTCATCAAAATTAAATTGAAAACTAATAATCATTAATTAAAAGTCATAATAATCTCAGTCATAGTCATAATAATACACCATTCAACGGATCAAATTAAAAACCTAATAATCATAAATTAGTCTCAACCATCACCAGGGGAGTTCAAATATGTAGGAAAATAAAAAGTATCAGTCAGCATAAGCAGGAAAATAAAGAGTATCAATCATCAGAGTCGGAGTAGTTAGATTGTTGCGGGTTCTGGGGTTTTTTATGCATCATTTTGGTAGGCATCTGGCTAAACAAACGTCGGAATTCCTCCATCTCTCGACGATATGCCTCCACCTCTCGTCGATTATCCGCAAGCTCTTGTTTCATATTGTTGTATTCCTCCCTCATTGATTGACTCTGCGACACTTGTTCTTCGAGAGTTTGAAGTCTCGCCACAAGCTCCGGGTCGGAAGAAGTAGCTTCAGAATAATGTGATCTCGATGACTGAGGTCTAACCCGATGAGCCTTGCCCTTCAAACCATAAATCGTACCTTTCTTCCCAATGCCTACAGTCTCCACCCACGTTCGAATTACAAATGAGAACAATAATTAGATTATAACTAAATGTATTTATTTAATATCATAAATTACGTACCTGCAACTCAACATTTTCAGGGACTGGTTGTGATTCACCAGTTTCAGATGCTTGAGGAGTCGGGAGTTTTTCCTTAAACGCATTCTAGGAGGCACGCACATGAGTATACATTTAATCAAACATAACACCTATTCCTAATAAGCAATAAACTAAGTAATGCGTTTATTTGACTTACATATGTATTCTTCGAACGTTCATCGACCCATATGGTTCTCTCTCCATTTTCATCATACTTCGAATGAGTATACATAAATAGACTTGCTTGGGACACGTCCTGTCCTTTTTGTCTCTACAACATTATTATATATTGGTTGTGTTACCACAATAGATACATGAAACAAATGTCAATAAGAATTTTGAGTGACTTACTAGTCTACGTGCGTGCTCCGAATGTGTTATACTACCACCCATGTGGTTTGGGGCTCCTTGACCACCACAATTGGAAGAAAATGGTGATTTTGAGTGACTTACTAGTCTACCCTTTGTGATTTTGCAAATTCAAGAAAATGGTTAACCCCAACTAACCACGCTGGGTTAAAGTCTCTTCCAAGCATGCGATTGTACATCCAATCACGATGAATTGGATTATCCATTTTTTCTATCTGAATCAATGTATACTTGGTCAATCTAGATTGAAAATCTTAAATTAACAATTAATATTACTATTTGGACAATGACAAATATGTCATTAAAATTCTTAAATTATGTAAGTAGATGTTTATGTTTCTACTTTCTAGTCACACGGCACCCTGTACTAATTTTCATCATACTTCAAAATGAACTATTATACTTAAATCGATTGATTTCCGACGGAATTAAGAAGATTTTTTATTTGATTCTCATGAAAAAAATATCATTACAAGATATTTAGTTATATTTTTATTTTGATAATGCAAAACTTGATTATGTATAGATGTTAAAAAATATATAAGTAAAACTGAAAAAAAGTTCAACCCAATAAGTTAAAAATTAACAAAACACATTTAAAAATGTCAAGTTACTTGATACTCCACTTGACCTCGATCGGTAAAAGTCCGTTTGATTTCTATTCGTTTATCAATCAAACCAATCTTAGACACAATTTCAAACTTGATATAAATTCAAACCAACCTTGATATAAACGCTAACTAAAAATGTTATATAAGTTCAACCTTGATGTACTCTACAGGTCAAAGTATATGTATATAGCCAATCAACAAGTGATATTTTGTTCATATGGTTCATGTCCTACATTAAATCTATCTTGTATTCGTAACCCCTCTGTTTTAGTGTGGCAAAAACCCCTAGCAGAAATCTATCTTGTATTCGTAATCTCACAAGATTGGAGCATCAACAACCGGTACACAAATAGATTGAAGCAAAATATTTTCGGAAATATAGGACCAAAAAATAACACAATTAAACCAAACCCACTTCAAATCCTCCAAAAAGTAAAGGAGCAGGGGAATTTACCTCTACGATCAAAGGGTAATTGGGGGCAGGGGCGGGCTGGGCTGTCAGGGACGCACGAGTTCAGACAGGAGCGGCAGTGGGCTGGGCTGGGCGGACTGGGCAGAAGCACGGGCGGCGGTGGTGATTTTGTAGCGGTAATGGCGATGGCGGTAATGGCACGCAGTGGTGATGGTGGGTTTTGCAGCCGCGGCTAGGGAGAGAGAGGGGAAGTGGGAGGATGGTGATGGCGGTAATGGCGGCGGTGGTGGTGGGTTTTGCAGCCGCGGCTAGGGTTTTACAGCGGAGGAAAAACTGAAAAGCCGCGGCTAGGGTTTTGCAGCGGAGGAAAAACTGAAACAAATGAGGAGGAGTTGCGCGTCTAGGGCTTTTAGTCGCGTATTTTCCGACGGGCTTTGCCCGTCGGAAATCTAGTTTTTTTTTTTAATATTAATTCATAAATATTTAAACTTTTTTTAATTAAAATTATTTTATAAATGAAGAAGACTAAAATCGTGCAAAACTTACTTAATCCAGTAAAAAAAAACTGTTTTAATTCAATTTTGTTATGTATATTAAGGTTATTAATCCGGTAAAAAAAATTGTTTTAATTCAATTTTTTTATATTAATTGATGAAAGTCAACACTATTGACATCGGGGGTTATGTACATTAAGGTTATTCGTAATTAGATCGATCGATTCTCGAATTGAAGGTCTAATTGACCAAAGTCAACACTATTGACCCCGGGGTTATGTACATTGAGATTATTCGTAATTAGATCGATCGATTCTCAAATTGAAGGTTTAATTGACCTCGGGATTATGTACATTTAGGTTATTCGTAATTAGATCAATCGATTCTCGAATTGAAGGTCTAATTGACCAAAGTCAACAGTATTGACCCCGGGGTTATGTACATTGAGATTATTCGTAATTAGATCGATCGATTCTCAAATTGAAGGTCTAATTGACCAAAGTCAACACTATTGACCTCGGGGTTATGTACATTGAGGTTATTCGTAATTAGATCGTCCGATTCTCGAATTGAAGGTCTAATTGACCAAAGTCAAAACTATTGACCTCGGGGTTATGTACATTGAGGTTATCCGTAATTAGATCGACCGATTCTCGAATTGAATGTCTAATTGACCAAAGTCAACACTATTGACCCCGGGGTATGTATTTTGAGGTTATTCGTAATTAGATCGATCGATTTTCAAATTAAAGGTCTAAGTGACCAAAGTCAACACTATTGACTTCGGGGATATGTACATTGAGGTTATTCATAATTAGATCGATCGATTCTTGAATTGAAGGTCTAATTGACCGATTATTCCCGTCGGGATATTTTAATTTATTTTTTCATAGTATTTTTCGACGGATTATGGCGCCAGTGAAAATTATAAATATATTTGTTCTTTTTTTTTTTTTATATATATTTTCAGATGAACATAATTAATCCGTCGAAAAATTTAATTTTTCCTTTACTTTTTTAATATTTCCGATGGATTATTTCCATCGGACATTAGTAACATAAAAATACATACACATTTTATATATTTTTCGACGGCAACATTCTGTCGGTGTTAATATATATACATACATATATATATACATATATATACATATATATATATATATATATATATATATATATATATATATATATATATATATATATACACACGTATATTTTCCAACGGCAAGCTTCCGTCGGAAACATTTT
The DNA here is from genome assembly GCA_003313485.2 of Penstemon barbatus. Classification (NCBI taxonomy): domain Eukaryota; kingdom Viridiplantae; phylum Streptophyta; class Magnoliopsida; order Lamiales; family Plantaginaceae; genus Penstemon; species Penstemon barbatus. The sequence continues at coordinate 16,747,986 of CM064883.1, read as the reverse complement.
GATTTTTTGTTTTTTTTAAAAAAAAATTCCGACGGCAATAATCCATCGGAAACTTATTATTTATTTTTCCTTTTTTTTTATATATTTTCCGTCGGAAGATATATAATTTACTTTCTAATTTTTTAAATGACATTTCCGACGGCTATATGCTGTCGAAAATTTGTTCTTTTTTTTTCATTTTTTGAAAAATATTTTCCGACGGCCATGTTCCGTCGGAAATTATATTTTCAATTTTCAATTTATTAAATGCATTTTCCGACGGAAAGAAGCCGTCGGAAATGTGTTCTCTTTTTTTTTCCTTTTTTTTTTAAATAATTTCCGACGGCAATGTTCCGTCGGAAAATATGTTTTTAATTTTCGATTTATTAACTGCAATTTCCGACGGATATATGCCGTCGGAAATTTGTCCTCTTTTTTTTTCTTTTTTTTTTTATTATTTTCCGACGGCTATGTTATGTCGGAAAATTTATAATATAATTTTGATTTATTTTTAAATGGATTTTCCGACGGAATATACCCGTCGAAAATAAGTTTCCAAGAATTTTCTTAGAAAAAGTGCATTTTCCGACGGAATTGGTTGTCCATCGAAAATTCCGTCGGAAATATTAATAAATTTCCGACGGGTTATTCGTCCGTCGGAAATTCCTGCTTTTCTTGTAGTGTTTGTTGTATACAAGGAATTAATGGGTCATATATATTCACCTTATTCTCTTATGTATTCGGGTTATATATGTGCCTAAATTTGGTCCATTTTCTCATATTTTTAAAATTTTAGTTATTATCATAAGATGGGATAAATAACTTTTATATATTCCTTATTCTAAAAGTTATAACTAGTTTAGAAGGAACTAGTGATTTTAAAACTAAAATATGTGTATTTTTCTCAAGAATATAGACTTACAAATGTATAATAATTGATTTAAGAATATATACTACATTTTAAATACATTTATGTTACAAAATTGAAGATTTAAACATTATTAACATTTCACTTTTATTTTTAGTTCAATAATTTAAATATGTTTATAATTGTAGAATGTATTTAAATTATTAAACTAAATACATAGTCCTTATTTATAGTAAATTATGTAAATACAATAATATTCAATTAATTTAATATATATAATATTAATTCAGAGATGTTTTTTATTTCTTTTCAACTTCATCTAATCTCGGAGGCTACGCAAGTAATTTTCCTTCGTAATTTTTCATGCATGTAGTTTTCTTGATAATCCCTCCTTGGTTAGATATTTGTAAAAACTCCATGAAGTGATTTCTCATAAGGATTTTCTTTTCTTCTAACAAATCAAAACTTTGAGATTAAATAGTGTAATGAAAGAAAAACAATGAGCTCTTCCTTTAGTATATTATTTAATTTATCATAATAATCTTACCGAGAGAATTACATTTTTTTTCATACCAAACGTTTACCTACTGTAGATATTTGGTATCAAATATTCAAAATGACACATTTAATACTAAAATTGAAGTATTTTTTCACATTTGCTTGAGTTTTAATGGTGATTTTTGTTATGCTTAAAATTATACTCTTTTTTTTTTTTTTTTTTTTTTTTTTTTTTTTTTTTTTTTTTTTTTTTTTTTTTTTTTTATCATAATATGCTTATATGCCCTATATCATATCTGAAAATTCTTGTGGCATGATTCCTTATAGATTCTAATATATAATTTAATTTTGATTAATATCCCGAAGCTTTGGTAATTTTCTACGGATTAATTATTACATTTCATGAGTTGAAACATGTATCATTAGAAAGCTCTCGTTAAGAGCTTTCCAGCCATTTAAAGAACCCACAATTCGGCCTTCTAAGTGACAGAGAAAGAAAATATAAAGAAAATCTTTCAATTTTGATATTAAATGTATCTATTTTGAAAGTTTGGTAGCAAATATATAAAGTAGGTAAACGTGTGTTATGAAAAATAAATTCCCCTCTAATCTTACTAATTGTGCAATAAATACTATTGATAATTTTCGAAATATCAACAAGTCATAAGAATATTTTAATGAATTCTAAATTATTTTTAAATATTAAGAAAAAAACACATATGACACACTCGTATCGCTAGGCCAAACTCACCCTTAATAACATTCAACACCTAACTCTTAAAGAATTTATTTATAAAAAATAGAGTGAAATACAATTTCTCCCCTTAAAGTATAGGAGTGATATTAATTACCTCTTAAAGTATCAGTTGTAACACTTACCCCCTCTGTTATAATATTAAATATTTTATTCTAAAACTATCCCCACCTCTTTTATAATAAATAAATTGTTTTTTGTATTAATTTATCAAAAAAAAAAAATTCTTAATTATGAATTCATCCATCCATCCATCCACCCAACAATATTATGTTCCAATTTCTTCATTTCTTTTGTTTCGTTCGGTTTTATATGTTTCAAATTTTTTCTTTATTTTCATCCCTTTTTTTTTCATTATTTCTGTTTCAATTAGTTTTCTTTATTTTATGTTTCAATTTTTTTTAATTATTTCTATCTAAATTTTTTATTTTTATTTTCTTAATTTTTATTTGGTAATAATTATCTCCTTTGGTATGAATTATAATTCAAAATGTTGAGTATTCTCCTTCAAAATCTTTCTCGCAATATTCAAGTTTGACACCAAACAATATAATGTTTTAATTTCCTCATTTCTTTATAAAAATAAAATATTTATTGATTATGAATACATCCTTCGACTAGAAAAAAATGAGATGAAAATAAAGAAAAATTTTGAGATCGAAAAAAAAGAAAGAAATCAAAAGAAATGAAAAAATTAAAATATAATATTATTTGGTGAATAAATGAATTCATAATTAAAAAAACTATTATATGAGAAGAACATAATATTTTTAAAATAAAAACTACAAAACTATAATAAAGAAATGTAAGTGCTACAAAACTATAATAAAGAAATGTAAGTGTTACAATGATACTTTAGGAAAATTATAATTTCATAATTTCAAAATCCAGGCCTCTTATCTGTCATATTTATGGAATGTTTAATTAGGAAAAAAAAATCCAAACGCGTGTAATCAATTATTCCCCATGTTTACCCATTTTGGCAAAAAAATCATTAAACTGAGAAATTAGTACAACCTCTGACAAGTGACAACTAAGTGCCTAAATTTATGAATATATAATGTGCAACCTAACTCTATTTATTTGTCACATATTTTTTCATAAATAACGAGGCTATTAACCCTTTTCATCAAGAAAATCTTCTAGCTAGGTATGCAACTTTTCTGTGTTCTCTGTGTGTGTTTCTTTTTGCAAACGATTCTTGCTAGTGTTTTCTATTAATGGCATAATATATATTATTTGATGCAACTGTCAAAGTAAAGTTGAGAATTTATGCTTATACTCCCTCTCAATGTGGGTGGTGATGCAGTTTTTGCTAATTATATCCACTTTCGAAAGTGAAAGGATTGATTCTTTGATAGTAATCTTTTTTTGGAGTAGAATGCTAAAAGCATTCCATGTGGTTTATCTAAATGACAAGAAGAACTTAGTTTTAATATTTTATTAGATTATTTTATTCATCTCCAATTTAGAAGTTATCGATCCTATCAATCAACACGAAGTTGTCGTCTATTTTCCAAGTAAACAAAGGGGTTATTTTTATAATTAAAAAAATTATGGAGATTATTACAATTTCTTAAGTTTAAGAGGGGTTAATGTCATATTTTAAGTGAAGAAGAGTGTCTTGACATTTTAATCGTAGAAAAAGTAACATTTGAAACTTAATTTTTAATTCCCCTCTAAATTAGGAGAATGGTTATCACTTATAGTCAATGTTATTAAAACCGGACCGGACCGGCCGGTCCGACCGGTTCGACCGCGAACCGGAGGTCGGTCCGGTCCGGTTTACCCCTTAAAACCAGCAACTCCAAAAACCAGTTTGGACCGGGTTGAACCGGTCCAAAACCGGTGAACCGGCGAACCGGTATGGACCGGTTCAACCCGGTTTTGCTTTTTCCTTTTTTTTTTTTTTTATTTTTTTTTTATTTTTTTAATATTAAAAATAAATTAGAAATTCTTGTACAAGGTGGGATTTGAACACCTAACCTCAAGGATGAAACATGACTTCTTTACCATTTAAGCTACACCATATTTTTTGAAATTTTAATACAAATTAAAATTTATAAATTATAGAAACTTGTAGCCAAATTTATTTATAAATTAGATAATTAACTTAAATAAATATTTCACACATTATGAATGAAAATTAATACTCAAATAATAGTTTTTTATTAAAATTTATTCTATAAAATATTATTTTCAATATTATTTTTAGGATAAAGAGTCAAATCGATATGATATGCAAGTTTGACTTTGAATATTAGACTTTTATACATAACCATATTTTAAAATTTATGAATATCTTATTTTGTTGTATTTTTAACTTACACTTTTAATTTTTTAAAAAGAAATATAATCATATTATATTTATATGAACATACAAATTAGTACCATATTACCGTTATGATATAAGTTAGATAAATATTATATAATTTAATTGTAGAATATTATAATTTTTTTTATATTTTTAATCAATTGTATGATAATGCTTAAATTTTATGCATATTACATATACTTTAAAATTAAATATATTTATTACATTATTATTACGTTATCCGGTTCGACCAGTGGTCCGACCGGTTCGACCAGTAAAACCACTAACCAGTCGATTCACCGGTTCACTGTCCGGTCCGGTTTTGAAAACATTGCTTATAGTCAATGAAGATGTTGTGGTCTGGCGAATGGGTGAATGTCCAAGACTTGTTACCAAATGAGTTCTTTTTTTTTTTTTTTTTTTTTTTTTTCTAATTGTAGTAATAAAGGGACTTTTTTACCAATTAGGTAAAGCACATGGTATAATATTTATGCATTTTACTCTCTTTGTTTTTCGGTAATTATATGAGAGAATTACACGATGTATATCGAACTTTACTTACATATTTGGTATTTAATTTTTCAAAACAACACATTTGATATCATAATTTGATTCTCATTGATATATTCAGGTTTTCCGTCAAATATGTCAACAATTCTATTACAATATCGTCAAAACTCTAGTTGCTTTCCACGGTGCATATTCATGTCTTTTCAAGGGCTAGACACAATTTAATGGTTCAAATATTTGATAATAAAACTAAATTATGGTACCAATTATATTTCTTCGAAAGATTTGATACCAAATGTATAAAATAGGATTGCATGTTGGGAATTTTTTGGTTTCAAAAGTGGAATTCTCTTCTTTATAATTAGGGTAAATTATAAATACCCTTCAGGTAAGACCTAATTACAAAAATCACTATCACATATTGGGTGAGACAAATCCCCATTAGATTTGTCACATTCTTACAACTAACCCTTGCCCCTAAATTGTTCCGATTTTGCCCTTGAATGTTATTTGTATTGTTTGTAATGTCTTATAAATGTTAAAACTTGGGACTAATTATTGTATCTTATATAGAAAAGAGATAATTATATATTTACTGCAAGAATAATTGATAAATTTATAATTGTCCATAAATTTTAATAAATATTGCAAAAAAAAAAAAAAAGATATTTATATGTTTATTAGCAATTTAAATTGTAAAATATAAAATTAAATAGAATTTCAATAATATATTTTATAAATATGAATTGTTTACACATTAGTTAAATGAATTTATTTTATAAATTAGTAAATTTAATAAATTTTATTGTATAAATAAGATATTTTAATTTATTAAAGTTTATATTGTATTATAAATTGATATTTATTGAAATTTATAGGAAATTATAAATCATATCAATTATGTTGGTGGTAAATATATAATTATTATTTTTATAATTTACAAAATATAACAATTAACCACAAAATTTTAAAATTTATAATATATTATAAACATTACAAATAATTTCCAAGAGCAAAATTGGAACATTTTAGGGACAATGGGTTAATTGTAAGGAGGTGGCAAACCTGAGGAGGATTTATGTAATACCCAATACGTAAGAGAGATTTTTGTAATTAGGCCTTACCTGAAGGGGGTATTCGTAATTTACCCTTATAATCAACTGACTGAAAGTTCATTTATTGTTGTGTTTAGTGTATAGCCATGGATAATGGAATACAAGAGACTCTACTTAGCTCAAATATTGATGAACAAAAGAGTGACTTGAAGGGGAACATTTGTGAAGAATCCAAGAAAATATGGAGGGTGGCTTTGCCAAGTATTATTTCAAGAGTTACTTCATTTGGAACTATTATTGTGACTCAATCTTTTATCGGACACATAAGTTCAACCGATCTTGCTAGTTACGCTCTTGTTCAGAGCTTAAGCGTTCGATTTGTCAATGGCATTGTGGTAAATTATTCATTCTTCATATCCAATTGTATTTATCATTACCAATACTAAGCTATGTTTGTTTTATGGATTTCAGTGAGTAAAAGTTATAATGTGTTTTTATCTTGTATAGATTGGAATGTCGAGTGCAACTGAAACTCTATGTGGCCAAGCCTTTGGAGCAAAACAATACCACATGATGGGTATTTTCTTACAAAGATCATGGCTAGTCAACCTCGTTACATTAACCATTTTACTTCCCATTTTCCTCTTGGCAAGACCAATCTTTGAGCTGCTTGGCGAAGAAGAATCCATCGCGAAATCTGCAGGAAGCATTTCTCTATGGTTCATCGCATTCATCTATAGCGTTGTTTTCTCAACAACAATCCAAATGTATCTCCAAGCACAACAGAAGAACATGGTCATTGCTTGGCTATCCGGTTTTCAACTTCTAATTCACATTCATTTATCTTGGCTTTTCGTTTATGTTCTAAATTGGGGGGTCCTGGGTGCAATGGGTGCACTATGCATATCTTCATGGTTCTTGGTGTTTGGAGAATTTGTGTATATTTTCGGAGGTTGGTGTCCCGACTCGTGGAAAGGGTTCACATTTGCTGCACTGAAGGACATATTTCCGGTAGTGAAGCTCTCGATTTCTTCTGGTGTGATGATCTGGTAAATCTCCTTTCTTCTGATTGTTTATACTAAAATTGGGATCAACCCAATTCATGTTTACAGATTTTGTTCATTGTTTTTTTCTGACATTTTGAATGTTTTATAGCTTGGAGTTGTGGTATTATGCCATTCTTGTTTTACTGGCTGGATATATGAAAAATGCAGAGGTTGCCATATCTGCATTCTCTATATGGTAAGTAACAAAAATTGTTTTTAGTGGCAGCAAGCTAAGTGGCATTATAAAAAAATGTGGCAAGTCACAAATCTAATTGCATTTTAATTATTCTTGTGACACTTATACAGTGCTTCATCTATAAAAAAAATTGTTTAATGACATTTATTTATTCTTGTGACACTTATACAGTGCTTCATCTATAAAAAAATTGTTTAATGACATTTATTTATTCTTGTGACACTTATACAGTGCTTCATCTAGTTATAAAAGTGATAATTAACATCTAACCATGCATACTAGTTGAAAGAATTTTGTATAACTTTTTGCATATAATGACACTTGTCGTAGCGATTTAGCTAAATGTCACTGATTATAACTGCAAGTTGCATTATAAAGTTATATTTTTGTGACACTTTTTCATAACGATAAGCTTGCTGCCACTAAAAACAATGTGTTCTAGAGATGGGCTTTTTTTTTTTTTTTTTTTTTTTTTTCGGGCACTATATAAATTTTATCTTTTTCTGATTGAAATTAAATTTGAAGCCTCAATTTCACTGCTTGGGAATTCATGATCAGCCTCGGCTTTATGGGTGCTGCAGTGTATGTATTTGTTCTTGTACAAATTTACATATGTTATGTCATTTATCTGGAAATCGATAACTTAGTTCTCGTTTTTCGCTTGGACAGAGTACGAGTCGCGAATGAGCTAGGCAGAGGTGATGCTAAAGCTACAAAATTTTCAATCAAAGTCGTGATCAGCACATCATTTTTAATTGGGATAATTTTTTGGATTCTTTGCTTGATATTCGGAAACCAAATTGGGTATTTGTTTTCGAACGAAGAAGAAGTAGTACAGAGTGTATCAGATCTTTCTGTTCCACTATCTTTCTCAGTGTTGTTTAATAGCCTATATCCAGTGCTCTCAGGTGAACTACTTCTTACAATTTATATTAAATTGAATTGCCTTAATTAAACTTTATTAAATTAGTTCTCCAAAATTTCAACTTTTTGATGCATTGTTTTTCTATATCAGGTGTGGCAATAGGATCAGGTTTGCAAACAAAAGTTGCAGTTATTAACTTAATATGCTTTTATGGTATTGGACTTCCAGTTGGTGCTGTTCTTGGCTATGTGACCCATCTCCAAGTGAAGGTAATACATTTGTTCTTAAGCTTGTCAAAATAATTACAGGGAATTGGGTGCGGTGTGATATTGCAAAACGAACACATAGAATTTTAACAAAATAGTGATTTTTTTTAAAATTAGACAAATTACAAGGGGTGTTTTTGGATTTCAACGTGGTCAAAACCCAGAAACATACCCGGATCCAGTCCAACTAAACTTGGACTTGTTTCGGCTACGAAATATTTGGCAATGTAAATTAACTGAATTAATGGGTGTATTGATTTTACAGGGCATATGGATTGGAATGATTAGTGGAGTTGTTACAGTGACACTTGCACTTGGTTTCATGACATGGAGAACAAACTGGGATGAAGAGGTAAGTAGAAAGAAAAAGAAAAATGATGATGATATAGGAAAGAATGGAAGCAATATTGTTTGATTAATTAATTAATAATTATTTTGCAGGTATCTAAAACCTCAGCTCGTCTCAAAAGATGGTTCCTGAAATCCTCAGATGAAAAATAGAAAAGTCCTTATATTATTATCATGCTTTAAATATGAAGTCTCCTACCATTTATTAATGGATTGCACTTTTCAATTTAAGCCAGTGGTTTTTTAGTCTTAATCAGTTTAGATGTCTTGTAATGTTATGAAACCAGTAAAAAAATATTTGCGAAGTCAATAACAATTCGGTGATACTCAAATTTTCATGGAGTTCTTTTCATGAAAAACGGATGAAATTGCGATAAAAATCAGTCAAATCAAATGAAAATGATAAATAAAAAAAATGTTGAACACTGGTAAAGTGGGTGAAATCGATAAATACACATGCATTAAATTTGTGAAAACCATATAAGATCGATGAAATTAGTGAGAAACGAAAGAAATCGTTTAAAATGGGTGAAATCAGTAGATCATAAAACATGTGATAACGAAAAAAATTTGGGTGAACATTGGTAAAGTTGGTGAAATCGATAAGTACACATGGAATCGAATAACTTTAGATGAATTTTGTGAAAACCGGATAGGACCGGAAAAATTATTGAAAAACGGATGAAATTGTTAGAATTGGGTGAAATTAGTGAATTGAGAAACAGTAGTAAAGTCGGTGAAAACATGTGAAATCAATGAAATGTGAGGTGAAATTGGTGAAAAGATGTGTAAATCAGTGAAAAAATGTGAGAATATGTGAAAACGAGTGAGATCTGTAAAAATAAAAAAATAGTTTAACTGGCAAAACATGGTTAGGGTTAAATCTATAGAATGCACGATTTACGTCGGAAAAACATAAAAAATTTTACGAAAAATGGAAAAATAATGAAAGTAGGTTAAATCTATAAAAGAACGAATAAACCGGTGAAAAAATATATTAAATCGATGCAAAATGAATTAAATCGGTTGAAAAAAGGATTAAGCGAATTAGGTATGAAAATAAATGCATTTCAATTAAATGACATTGTGTTATTTCAAAAATAAAACAAATAAATAGTGCTATTAAATTGGTGTTTTTGAAATGAGAAATATTAATAATGAACCAAATAATTTTGTTATAATCTTATTTTAGAGGAAAAAAAATTACAAGATCTTATGAACAAATTAATCATCAAAATTTAATTACAATACAAAATAATAATTAAATTAAATATTAATCATTAATTTGTATTTTTTATGACAATATAAAATTACTTTTACTATAATTTATAAAATTGGTTTATTAAATTAATTAGATACGTACAACGTACGTGCACTTTTCTAGTTTTCATAAATGTTTGAAAATTAAATAAAGTGGCCGGTCCAAGTTGTCCAACCTTCTTTGGGATCTAGGCAATAATTAAATTTGGATCTTGTATCTTAAAAAGAAGGGACTTCTAAGGTAACGTAACGCTATGTGACGTTAATTTAATTTAAAGCATTTGATCATAAATATGTAATCATAACCATGTAAATTTCATAATATAGAATAAAATTAAACTTAGTTAATTACGAGTTACCAGTTAAAACTATAGTTTATCTTGTATTCTTTAATATCCCAAAATTAACTTCCCTAAATATTTCTAATTTCCTTGTTTTCTTTTTTTATCCAAATTAATATCAAATCACCGTAAAAATTATATATGTTTCCATATTGTATGATACTAGTTCATATATAATAATACAACACCATGTAACAAATAAAATTTTATTGATTTAAAGTAGTGGTTACAATCTCTATGATTTCTCTGATTCTAATCATCTAAGCGATAATCTTGAAAAAGATTGATTTGATCTTCTCCAAAATAATTTTGGTATTTGAATAACGTTAATCCAAAGCAATTGTGCTTAATGTTGGATCAAACGTGAAATGAATTGAACCTCGTTGACGAACGTATCGAACTTCGCCTTGGATATTCTGGATTTTTGAGGGATTTGATCTTTATTTTAACTTCGTGAATTTTCAATAACGTTAATCTAAGAGTTAAGTATATTAATCTTAGATTAAACGTTGGATTTTTCTTCACCTCTTGAATAACGCCTTTGAATATTGGAAAGAACACCTTGATTTGAAGAACGCCTTGATATTTTGGAAGAACGCCTTGAGAGAGTTTGCTTTTCTCCTTGCACTTCTTTTTGCTTTTTGAATTGTGTTTTTGAGCTGTCCTTTTCTTCTTGGAGATGACCCCTATTTATAGTGGGTTTTGAGAAAAATTGCAATATTCTCCATGTGACGTGGCGCAATTTGATTGGTTCTTCACACCTTGTATGACAAGAAATATATCTTGTTTCATTCTCTTGCCCTTTAAAAAGATATGACATGCAAATATTGCATTGTGAAGAAAATCTTGTCTTGCTTAATAATTTCCTACACAAACTTGCCTTGTGTATGGAGATTTTAATTTATTTGCAAGAAATCTCGTATTTAATTAATCATAGAATATAAATTAATCAATTAATTATTTAATTATTATTTTAGGAATTAAATTTGATATAATCCCAAAATAAATAAATTAATAATTAATATGTCTTGGACTCAAATTTGGCAATAAAATTTAACTGTCTACAAATGCCCCCTCGAGACTTATTTACGAAAATGCATTTGTTTTTGAGTAGATAAGTCTCGACTTTTCTTCACGCCTTCATCAAATTTGAAGTCAACATTTTTTTTAAGGAATTTGACTGGGCTCAAAATTGTTTCAAACTGCCCACGTATCCCAAAAGGGAATCAAGTCATAACGTAGTTCAAAACATCAAATTTGATTTGATGGATGTTGTTCACATTTATACTCATGTGAACGAAGAGTAACATACATTTAAGGCTCGTGTGTCAAGGAGCATTGAGATTTGGTAGACCCTTTTGACTCGTGTCCAGGAGAAGTTGACTTAAAATTTGTAGACATTTTTGTCTCGTCTACTAGAGGTAGGGGTGGGCATTCGGGATCGGGTTTCGGGAACCTGTCCCGTCCCGGTCGGGATTTTGTATTTTGGGACGGGAAATATGATGGATTTTCGGGTTTTGGGAAACCCGAAAACCCGACAAACTAAATCGGGACGGGATTCGGGTATTGCCCCACACCCGATTGGGAAAACCGAATCCCGAATTCCTTATTATACAAAATAAAATACCCCTTTCAAGCAATCTCTTACTCCCAAACCATTGACAATTCATGACCATAAAGAAAAATATAAAGTCATGAAGGCAGTTTTTAGTCTTCGAACATATCTCTCACTTATTTATTCGGTATATGCTTGTTTTTTTTAATTTGTTTTTTCTTGATTTATAAGGATTTAATTTTTTGTCAAGGATATGAAGGAGCAAAATAAAGAAAAGTGTGTTACTTATACCATATAGGAGTTTAAAATTTTTATTTTTGGGAAACCCGAATCCCAATCCCGAAAACCCGATATTTATCGGGAACCCGAAATATCGGGACCAAGTCAATTAAGACGGGATTCGGGTAGTGAAAATCAAAACCCGAATCCCGAAAATCCCATCCCGAATTACCCGAAATCCCGAAAATCCGTCCCGATCCCACCCCTAACTGGAGGCTTTGATTTGAAATTTGCAGACATTTTCTTCTCTTGTCAGGGAGAACTTGATTTGAGTTTTGTAGACTTTTTCGTCTCGTCTACGGGAGGCTTTTGACTTGAGATTTGTGAACAATTTATACTCATATTAAGGAATGATGAATTTGATTTGTGTAAACAGTTTATCCTCATGTTAAGGAGTGATGAATTTGACTTGTAAACAGTTTATACTCGTATTAAGGAGAATTCAACTTGAAGATTTGTAGACAATTTTAACTCGTATCAAGGAGTTGTTTTGAAAGTTTATACTCTTATCAAGGAGTGAATAATTCGCAAACAGTTTATACTCGTGTTAATGAGTAATTAATTTGATTTTTGAACAGTTTATACTCATGCTAAGGAAATTTCAACTCGAAGATTTGTAGATAGTTTTAACTCGTATCAAGGAGTGATGAAGAGACCTAACTGTGAAAGATTCCTAGATAGTTTTAGCTCGTATCTAGGAGCTTTGAAGAGATCTAATTTTAAAATATCCCAGATAGTTTTAGCTCGTATCTAGGAGCGCTGCTATATTTTCAGATGGATTCTTCATTTGGAGACTCATCAAAAGATTTGCCCCCTTCTTTGGCAGTGGATTCGTCTTCAACTTTGTTAGGAGAATGCACATGCGGCTCATCAGTTTGACTTCTAAACATGTTTAATTCCATATTATAGGCTCGAGTGGCTAACTCTTCAAAAGTTTTTGGCTTTATTCCTTGGAGAATGTATCGAAGACCCCAATGCATTCCTTGGATACACATCTCTATGGATGAAGCTTCAGACAGTCGATCTTTGCAATTGAGACTTAAATTTCTCCAGCGATTTATATAGTCGATGACAGACTCCTCGTTCCATTGGTGAGTGTTAATGAGTTCGACCATTCGCACAGTCCTTTGGGTGCTGTAAAAGCGATTGAGAAACTCTTGCTCCAGTTGGTCTCATCCATCAATGGAATTTGCCCCCAAGTCAGTATACCAGTCAAATGCATTGTCCTTCAATGAACATAGAAATTGCTTGACAAGTTGATCTCCATGTGTCCCAGCATCATTGCACGTCTCGACGAAATGCGCCACATGTTGCTTTGGATTGCCTTTGCCATCAAATTGTTGAAACTTTGGGGGTTGGTATCCAATTGGCATCTTTAAGTTGTCAATTCTTTGAGTGTAAGGTTTGGTGTATGTGAGGGAAGACTTTGAGCTCCCATTCAACTTGCTTTTGATGGCCTCCAAAATGAACTCCTTCAGTTGGCTAGCTTGGATCATACCATCAGACGAGATTTGAATCTCTTTAGATAAAGATTTTTCTTTTGCATTTGATTGTTGCTTTATGGACGTCTCGCCATCATCAAACTCATTGGTCAGCTTTTCCATTAGGTGGTTCGCTTCGGCATGACCTCCTTTGTTCAATATTTGCTTTGCGGATGTATCACCTTCTTCAAGCTCATTGAGTAGTTTATCCTCCACGTGGATGGTCTCAGCATTGCCCCAATTGTTCAACAATTCATCGAGCTTAGCATCTCGTTGGTGGAAGTGTTTTGTGAGCTTCTCCATCGCCTTTGTTAACATCATAAGTTGTTCCTCCATGGATGGATTGTTTGTCGTCATAACTGGCGCCACTTAATGAAGAAAAGAGATGAGAGGTAGAAATTGTCCCACTGGGCGTGCCAAAAATTTGTAACAAATAAAAATTTATTGATTTAAAGTAGTGGTTACAATCTCTATGATTTCTCTGATTCTAATCATCTAAGCGATAATCTTGAAAAAGATTGATTTGATCTTCTCCAAAATAATTTTGGTATTTGAATAACGTTAATCCAAAGCAATTGTGCTTAATGTTGGATCAAACGTGAAATGAATTGAATCTCCTTGATGAACGTATCGAACTTCGCCTTGGATATTCTGGATTTTTGAGGGATTTGATCTTTATTTTAACTTCGTGAATTTCCAATAACGTTAATCTAAGAGTTAAGTATATTAATCTTAGATTAAACGTTGGATTTTTCTTCACCTCTTGAAGAACGCCTTTGAATATTGGAAAGAACACTTTGATTTGAAGAACACCTTGATATTTTGGAAGAACGCCTTGAGAGAGTTTGGTTTTCTCCTTGCACTTCTTTTTGCTTTTTGAATTGTGTTTTTGAGTTGTCCTTTTTTTCTTGGAGATGACCCCTATTTATAGTGGGTTTTGAGAAAAATTGCAATATTCTCCATATGACGTGGCGCAATTTGATTGGTTCTTCACACCTTGTATGACAAGAAATATATCTTGTTTCATTCTCTTGCCCTTTAAAAAGATATGACATGCAAATATTGCATTGTGAAGAAAATCTTGTCTTGCTTAATAATTTCCCACACAAACTTGCCTTGTGTATGGAGATTTTAATTTATTTGCAAGAAATCTTGTATTTAATTAATCATAGAATATAAATTTATCAATTAATTATTTAATTATTATTTTAGGAATTAAATTTGATATAATCCCAAAATAAATAAATTAATAATTAATATGTCTTGGACTCAAATTTGTCAATAAAATTTAACTGTCTACACACCATCAATGTGTATAATTATTCATATTACACAATACACAGTATTGATTCCACATACTTAATACGGTATCATATTAGTAGTACTTAGTCACATTATATAGTATTACCATTAGTACTAATCAATTTACGGATAATTAATCACATTACATATTGTAGACTGACTACAATTCTGAGATTGATTAACTAGAGGGACATCTGGATTACCTCCAACCAAAAATGTAGGCTGGCTCTCCTTGCACGATGCAGGTGATGAAACTGGTTTCACAGGCTCAGGAGATGAACTTGTTGACTTTATATAGCTTTCCCCATGCGGAGAACTTCACTACAACATTTCTGGCTTTTCCCGTCACATTTTTTCGGCGCTTTTGTAACCGCCGGGTATAAATATCATACTCGGCGCTTTTTCTTCAATTTCCGGCAGTTTATATGTGCCGGAAATAACTCCAACATTTCCGACGACGCCGGGTATAATCTGACATACCCGGTGCTTTTTTAATTGTACCTGACTGTTTAGAAAATGCTGGGACTTTTACTTTTTTTATTTTTTTCCTTTCTACGATTCTAGCTAATCCTTAATAAAGTTTTAACGTTTCCTATTCTTTTCTCTTTGAGTTTTTTCTTCACGAACAAATACTTTAGCTTTCAATCGCAACACTAATTTTCGAAATTCCTTCATCGATCAAAAATTAAATTTGAGTAATCTTCTTTTCTGAGTCTCGATTCTGTACGTTTTCCTCAAATTATTTTCATTTTCGAATTGTTCATCAATTGAGGTTTCTGATTTGGTAAAGCTGCGTGAAAATTGGACGATATGGCGTCTCCTCCACCGCTTGACTCCGACAAGGCGAGAAAGTAACGGTGAAAAACCCTAGGTTGTTATTTTGCAGGAATGATTTGGTAAAGTTTTTCTACTTTATTGTATCTTAAAATTTTGGCTAATCTCTTTGTGATTCTGGAATTTTGCAATAATATATTAAATTTAATAGGATTTAGATGTGTATGATATGGATTTTCTGTAATATTTCACCTCAATGCTAGAAAGTACCTGAGTCTATTTTCTCCTACTCCCAATTTGTTATTGTAATTAGTCAATCGGTGTCTTCTTCTGGACTACAATTTGCAGCCTTTGAGCAGAATTCACACTCGAGCTGTTCATGCTTCAACTTTTCTAGAACAAGGTCAGATTGTAAAGTTTGATTTAGCTCAGTTTCAGAGTAATGTACAGAGTTTAGTTAAGCTTTGTTTGTTTCAATGATATACCACTGGTAACCGAGTCTTATTTTTTTCCAAAGAAGCTGTTGGTTGAGGTGGGAGCAGTTGGTGACACAAAGGTAGGTACACTATTTGAAAATTCCAAACAATTAATTATTTACTTCTTTGATTTTATTAATACTCATGTGTTGATGATGCATGTTAAGTGTGAGTTGTATATGCTTAATTCATATTCATATTTACAGAATGAATGGTTGCTATATTTTATAGTTCTATGCTGGAGCTTTGATTAAACTCTTATATTTTCTCTACTTGTTTTCCCAAGGGATTGGTCTTCTTCAAGTTGTAATGTATAGCATAGAGTAATTTAATTTTTTCTTTCTTTTAATTTTTATATTATGTTGGTTTTTCATACAGGCATTCTTGTCTCAGTGGATTTCTTGGAGCCCTACATTTTGAAAGCATATACATTAAAATTAGTCCTTTGATTTTGGTAAATTTATTGATAAATACAAAGTTCGTCAATTATGTGTGGTAATTATATTCACGAGAAATCTCGAGGAGGAGAACTTCTTGGATAATTTTCATCAGTTTGTGAAAGTTACTGTGCTGAACTCTTTAATTGGTTTGTATTTGTGTATTGAAGATGACATAAATTTCTTGCTTTTTTCTATACTTAGAAGAACATATTTCAGTTTCGATATTGTCTCTTTGTTAAAATCTGTTAAATGGAGAAATACACAAAATGCATCTCATATTGTAAAAAAATCTTGGAATTGTTAGAACCGGTGCTTTTGTGAGTTACCCAACCCATTAGTATTATTATTATTTTGCATATAGTGCTGAGAGCTATCTATTTTGATTATGTGAAATTGTGCAGTTTGTTAGTGCCAGGCAACCTAGAAATGCTTTAGCTTTCATCTTTGATGGTTTCCATTATGGTGTTTTAGATTTTCTTTATGTAGCATATGCAGGATGCTAGTTACTACATTTGATATCCTTCTTCCCGAATATATTATAACAAGAGTTTTGTATTACTACATTAAGGGCCCTAAAATTTTGACAAGCAGTTGCCAGTGAGAACAACATTCAGCTATGCAAGGACATGTTCCCCCTTCTTACTTTTCGTCGACGAGGTACTTTTTGTATTGGTTGTTATAGTAATATTCATCTTGAATTTCATTGGCATTTTCGTTTTGTGTAGCTTAAGCAGCTTGAGTCAGATAACATGCTCTATCAAGAGATACCCTTCTCAGTATCTAAGCTTAAGCAGCTTGAGTTATGGTAAGTAATATTCGTAATACTATTCATTTAATTCTTATTTTTATCCAAGGACTTTTGTACTAATGTTAATATGCATCAGGAACACAAAAAATTTCCAATTAACTGGCCCAATTCCTTCTACACTAACACAATTCCCAATATAAAGACACTGTAAGTGACCTTAACTATTTCTTTAGTGATTTTTTTTTAAACTTTTATTTTAAAATCTAGTGTAAACTGTCATTTTGCTTATAGAGATCTTGCTAAAAACCAGCTTATAGGCAAGATACCGAGATTGATCTACTGGAATGAAGTATTGCAATAGCTGTTAGTAAAACAGTTACATTCTTTACATCCTTTAACTTCTCAAACTCCAAATATCCTACTTATATTTGATCTTTGATCAATTGATTTATTCACTCTTACAAAATTATTATCTTTGTGCAGAATGATGTAAAATTATTTGGCATTTTTCATTCAAGAACACTTGTTGCTTTGAGATACTTGATTAAATGCCTGATATTATTGGTGTTTTGTTGTTTTTTTAGATTTTATTTTAAGTATTGAACTGCCCTTTATGCATTGTAGATTTTGACTTGTGTTTATTTGTGTAGCTGATGACTATTCTTTAGAATGAGATGCTCTGTTTATCAAGTGGAATATTATGAGTCTTTTGAGTTGTTATATATTATTGTTGGTTTATCTTATTTAACTCCTCTATATGATAGATTTCATTTCTTGGATTGACTCTTTGTGTTTCGTTGTTGTTAAGTTCCTAACACTTTCATTTTCTGTAATTGCAAGGTGTTGCCGAGGAAGAATATTTAACATGGATGGTTGGATCGCACATTATTTTGTATTTTAGTTTGATAGATTGGTCAATGTAAATTGTTGGGACATTGCATTTGTTGGATGATTTGGAAAAGATGCATATTTTGATTGTATTTGTTGGATGATTAGAAAAATATGTTTATTTTGATTGAATGTGTTAAAAGATAATTAGAAAATATTTATTGGATTTATATTTGGGTTATATATATATATATATATATGTGTGTGTGTGTGTGTGTGTGCCCTAATAAACAAAGCACAAATTTTACCTTAAAAATGACAAATGTTTTTATATAAAAAAAAAAAAAACTGAGCTCAGTCCCGGCGCTTTTTAAGCGTCGGGAATAGCTTAGAAAGCGCCGGTAAAAGTTATTCCCGGCGCAAAAAAAGCACCGGGAATACTTATTCCCGGCGGTTTTTTTATTCCCGTCGCCCCTTTTACCTGGGCAGTGGGACGCATTTAAAGCGCCGGGTATACTATTCCCGGCGCTTTTTTTGCTATTCCCGGCGCTTTTTATGCGCCGGGAAAGACCTTAAATGTTGTAGTGTAGCTTGACGAAGTAGTTGTTTTGGATGCAGAGTTATGAGTTACTGAGCATTTCAAGGCAACATCAGACCCACTCGGAGTTCTGTTCCCAGCATGAGAAGCCTCTGGAATGCGCGATTTGGAATGCCACGCAGATACACCCCGGGTTGAACCAGACTTTGTATCAATACTATTCATTTCAGCTTCCACGCGTTTCTTCCATGTGTCAACTAAAGTCCGTGACTTCCTCAGAATTTCGAAGTTTTTATGTGATCGTAGATGATTCACAGATCTGCCAATGTTGCACATCTGAAGGGCATGAAGGTTTACTGGAAG
The DNA here is from genome assembly GCA_003313485.2 of Penstemon barbatus. NCBI lineage: Eukaryota > Viridiplantae > Streptophyta > Magnoliopsida > Lamiales > Plantaginaceae > Penstemon > Penstemon barbatus. The sequence continues at coordinate 16,728,902 of CM064883.1, read as the reverse complement.
TTTATCTAGTGCACGAAGTAAAACCAAAATAAATTCCTCGATTGACTTATCACCGTCCTTCAAACTATTACCGTCTCCAATCTTCCCTTTGTGAATATCCTGTAGCCATTCATCTAATACATGCAAACCACGGAGCTGCACAAAACGATTTAGGCAATCAACCCTGTCAATGGCGGCCATTACACCTGCAATCATCGATCGGCTAACCAGATCCATTTTTCTTTCTGTTCTATCTGGTTGCATTAGCTGGACAAGTTTTTCAACCCCTACCAGATCCACTACTCCTCCTTTTTCAGTTATTCGTGCAATCTCAGATTTCCAAATTGCTTTCGTTTTTATACTGAATATGTTCACCATCATCAGATCTTAAAGAACGTTCTCGTTTGAAAGGATCAGCCCCATGGTCTACTCTTTCCCTATTCTTTCCCTTGACCTGAGAAGTATTTTGACCACTATCTGAGGCAGGTTTCAATTGTGAGGTTGACGTCGGACCATTCAATTGCTTTGGGGAACGAACATCAGACTGAGATGTTGCATGCATTTCTGTCCTGGTTTTGTATAAGAGCTGGTCAACTTCTTTTTGTTGCTCCTCAAGATCATATAGCTTAATAAGTAGCAGAAAAGTAACAATAAATTATTTTTCAAACAATAAAAGGTTTAACATTTGCCTACTTTTCATCGTACCCTCTCCCTTTCCCCCTTCCCCTTCCCTCACAACCCCTTCTATCCATATTTGGTGGAAAACATAGTAGTTAATGACGTAACGCACAGCAAATATGATTTTATTTATTTATTTTTTTTTTTGTATTTTAAAAATGCTAATAAAGTTCAACAAATATAAAGCATGAACAACTAACTTTAGTACATCAAACCCTAAATAAGGAAGTAATCGAACAACTTGAGCAATTTTCATCATCTTTCAACACTTCCCAAATCAAACCAGTTGAATTTTAATCTAATTTTTCAGGACATAATTCAAGCTAATCTTCAAACAGCAAATTCCGCTAATTACGACCAAATCAGTATAGGTAACTCAAATTAATCAAATTTCAGCCCTTTTAAGAACAAATCCGTTAAATCAGAAGCAAATTCCTGCAAGAATTATACAATTCTCAAATGATTGTTGATTTTTTAATTATACTAAGAAGACAAAAGAAAACAGAAGAACCGAGATAAGCAGAGAGGAAGAGACCCAGAGAGCCAAGATGGTTGCTGTAGGAGGGAAAAGTGGTGGCAGCTGTTTGGAGGAGGGATTTTTGACAGTGGCTGTGAACTTTTTACTAGTGTTTTTATTCTACATTCTACAGATTAATATCTTTTAATCTTCTAGCTAGGTACGCAACTTTTCTGTATTCTGTGTGTGTGTTGCGTGTGTTTCTTGTTGCAGTTGATTTTTGCTAGTGCTTTCTATTTAATTTTATGGCATAATATATAATATTTGATGCAACTGTCAAAGTAAAGTTGAGAATTTATGCTTATACTCCCACTCCATGTGGGTGATGATGCAGTTTTTGCTAATTATAATATTATATACCCACTTTCGAAAGTGAAAGGATTGATTCTTTGATAGTAATCTTTTTTTGGAGTAGAATGCTAAAAGCATTCCAATTCCATGTGGTTTATCTAAATGTAGGGCTGTCAATGGGGCGGATTTCAATCCGGATCCGATCCGAATCCGGTCCGATTTATTAGGATAATTGTCCGATTAGTGATCTGATAGACCTGATCCGATTAAGAAGATTCGTAATCCGAATTATATGGAGCGAATATGGATCTAGGCTGGTTCGATCCGTTACATATCCATATCCGATATATATTACTATATGTTGTTTATATATTATGTATTTAAATAAAAATAAAAATAAAAATAAACTATCTATGTTCCACTAAAATCTTTTACTATATTAAAAATAATTTTAAAAAGAAATGCATGAGAGATGTTGGTGGACTGACCAGATAACTAATTGGGTCTACAACATATTAATTTATACTATTTAATAAGAAAAATCAAACCATAACCATTCATCCTTCAATTTTTATCTTCTCTTTCATTTATCAATATTGAGTTTTCTTCTTCTTTGTCCCAGTTTATATCTTTTTTACTTATATTTTTGTTTATTCTTTTGTTCTAATTTTTATCGTTTATATTTGTCCATCATATTCCATCTTCTACAATTGATTGGCAATAGTTTCGATGAAGTAAGTAAAATTTTACATTTTTAATTCATGATGGTGGAATCTGCAAGTGATTTGGAGGAAAACGGGAAAAAAAAGTTAGCTTGCTAAATGGATCCGAATAATTTATCTGGATCCGGGATATCCGCCAGATTCGGATCGGATTGCTAATATTCCAGATCCGGATCCGGAAAGAAGAAATGGAAATCGGACTCGGATCCGGATCTGCCCTGATCCGGTCCGAGTCCGACCCATTGACAGCCCTATCTAAATGAAAAGAAAAACTTAGTGTTAATATTTTATTAGATTATATTATTCATCTCCAATTTAGAAGTTATCGATCCTATCAATCAACACGAAGTTGTCGTCTATTTTCCAAGTAAACAAAGGGGTTATTTTTTTAATTAAAAAAATTATGGAGATCGATTATTACAATTTCTTATGTTTAAGGGGGTTTAATGTCACATTTCAAGTGAACAAGAGGGGTTTGACGTTTTTATTTCGTAGAAAAAATAACATTTGAAACTTAATTTTTAATTCCCCTCTAAATTAGGAGAATGGTTATCACTTATAGTCAATGAAGATGTTGTGGTCTGGCGAATGGGTGAATGTCCATGACTTGTTAACAAATGATTTTTTTTTCTAATTGTAGTAATAAAGGGACTATTTTACCAATTAGTAAAAGCACTTGGTATAATTTTATGCATTTTACTCTATTCCTTTTTTCGGTAATTATACGAGAGAGAGAATTACACGTTGTATATCACACTTTACTTTACTTTACATATTTGGTATTTAACTTTTAAAAAAAACACATTTGATATCATAATTTGATTCTCATTGACATATTTAGGTTTTCGTCAAATATGTCAACAATTCTATTAAAATATTGTCAAAACTCCAGTTGCTTTCCACGGTTCATATTCAAGTTTTTTTGATCGCTAGACACAATTTAATGGTTCAAATATTTTACGGTAAAACTAAATCTGTTAACCGTCAAATTATGGTACCAATTATGTTTCTTCCAAAGACTTGATATATACCAATTGTATAAAATAGGATAAAGTATTGTATTACAAGTGTAATTCGCTGTAATTATACTACATTATTCTTTGGCTGCATGTTGGGAATTTTTTGGTTCCAAAAGTGGAATTCTCTTCTTTATAATTAACTGATTGAAAGTTCATTTATTGTTGTGCTTAGTTTAGAGCCATGAATAATGGAATACAAGAGACTCTACTTAGCTCAAATACCGAACAAAAGAGTGATTTGAAGGAGAACATCTTTGAAGAATCCAAGAAAATATGGAGGGTGGCATTGCCAAGTATGATTTCAAGAGTTACTTCATTTGGAGCTGTAGTTGTGACTCAATCGTTTATCGGACACATAAGTTCAACCGATCTTGCTGGTTACGCTCTTGTTCAGACCTTAAGCTTTCGATTTGTCAATGGCATTGTGGTAAATTATTCATTCTTCATATATATCCAATTGTATTTATCATTACCAATACTAGGCTATGTTTGGTTTAGTTATAATGTGTTTTTATCTTGTATAGATTGGAATGTCAAGTGCAACTGAAACTCTATGTGGCCAAGCCTTTGGAGCAAAACAATACCACATGATGGGTATTTTCTTACAAAGATCATGGCTAGTCAACCTCGTTACATTAACCATTTTCCTTCCCGTTTTTCTCTTGGCAAGACCAATCTTTGAGCTGCTTGGCGAAGAAGAATCCATCGCGAAATCTGCAGGAAACATTTCTCTATGGTTCATTGCATTCATCTATAGCATTGTTTTCTCAACAACAATCCAAATGTATCTCCAAGCACAACAGAAGAACATGGTCATTACTTGGCTATCCGGTTTTCAACTTCTAATACACATTCATTTATCTTGGCTTTTCATTTATGTTCTAAATTGGGGGGTCCTGGGTGCAATGGGTGCACTATGCATATCTTCATGGTTCTTGGTGTTTGGAGAATTTGTGTATATTTTCGGAGGTTGGTGTCCCGACTCGTGGAAAGGGTTCACATTTGCTGCACTGAAGGACATATTTCCGGTAGTGAAGCTCTCGATTTCTTCTGGTGTGATGATCTGGTAAATCTCCTTTCTTGTGATTGTTTATACTAAAATTGGGATCAACCCAATTCATGTTTACAGATTTTGTTCATTGATTTTTTCTGCCATTTTGAATGTTTTATAGCTTGGAGTTGTGGTATTATGCCATTCTTGTTTTACTGGCTGGATATATGAAAAATGCAGAGGTTGCCATATCTGCATTCTCTATATGGTAAGTAACAAAAATTGTTTTTGGTGGCAGCAAGCTAAGTGACATTATAAAAAAATGTGGCAAGTCACAAATCTAATCGCAGTTGAATTTCTGTGATATTGTTTAATGACATTTATCTATTCTTGTGACACTTTACAGTGCTTCGTCTAGTTATAAAAGTGACAATTAACATCTAAACCATGCATACTGTGGAAAGAATACTGTATAACATTTTTGTATATAAATGTCAATCGTTGCGATGTAGCTAAATGTCACTAATTTTAACTGCAAGTTACATTATAAAGTTTCAGGGACATTTGAAATATGTGGCCCTTTTTTCCTTTTTGAATTATGACACTTTTTTTCATAATGATAAGCTTGCTGCCACTAAAAATAATGTGTTCTAGACACGGTTTTTTTTTTTTTTTTTTTGGGGCACTATATAAATTTTATCCTTTTCTGATTGAAATTAAATTTGAAGCCTCAATGTCACTGCTTGGGAATTCATGATCAGCCTCGGCTTTATGGGTGCTGCAGTGTATGTATTTATTAATAATTCTTGTACAAATTTATATATGTTATGTCGTTTATCTTGAAATCAATAACTTAGTTCTCGTTTTTCGCTTGAACAGAGTACGAGTCGCGAATGAGCTAGGCAGAGGTGATGCTAAAGCTACAAAATTTTCAATCAAAGTCGTGATCATCACATCATTTTTAATTGGGATAATTTTTTGGATTCTTTGCTTGATATTCGGAAACAAAATTGGGTATTTGTTTTCGAACGAAGAAGAAGTAGTACAGAGTGCATCAGATCTTTCTGTTCCACTAGCTTTCTCAGTGTTGTTTAATAGCCTTTATCCAGTGCTCTCAGGTGAACTACTTCTTACAATTTATATTAAATCTAATTGCCTTAATTAAACTTTATTAAATTAGTTCTCCAAAATTTCAACTTTTTGATGCATTGTTTTTCTATATCAGGTGTGGCAATAGGATCAGGTTTGCAAACAAAAGTTGCAGTTATTAACTTAATATGCTTTTATGGTATTGGACTTCCAGTTGGTGCTGTTCTTGGATATGTGACCCATCTCCAAGTGAAGGTAATACATTTGTTCTTAAGCTTGTCAAAATAATTACAGGGAATTGGGTGCGGTGTGATATTTACAAAACGAACACATAGAATTTTAACAAAATAGTGATTTTTTTTAAAATTAGACAAATTACAAGGGGTGTTTTTGGATTTCAACGTGGTCAAAACCCAGAAACATACCCGGATCCAGTCCAACTAAACTTGGACTTGTTTCGGCTACGAAATATTTGGCAATGTAAATTAACTGAATTAATGGGTGTATTGATTTTACAGGGCATATGGATTGGAATGATTAGTGGAGTTGTTACAGTGACACTTGCACTTGGTTTCATGACATGGAGAACAAACTGGGATGAAGAGGTAAGTAGAAAGAAAAAGAAAAATGATGATGATATAGGAAAGAATGGAAGCAATATTGTTTGATTAATTAATTAATAATTATTTTGCAGGTATCTAAAACCTCAGCTCGTCTCAAAAGATGGTTCCTGAAATCCTCAGATGAAAAATAGAAAAGTCCTTATATTATTATCATGCTTTAAATATGAAGTCTCCTACCATTTATTAATGGATTGCACTTTTCAATTTAAGCCAGTTGTTTTTTAGTCTTAATCAGTTTAGATGCCTTGTAATGTTATGAGGAGAGTTTTTTGGACTTTTAAGAAAAGGAAAGAGCATGTGTAATGGATAGATTTTTGATATGTTTGATTTATAGGTTATTGAGTAATGATAATATTTTTCGAATTCCATTTGGAACTTAGATGGAAGTATTTTATGAGTCCGTCTAAAGATCAGTTGTGGTCAAGACCCCTTTGTGCGCAAAGTATACAACAGTATGGTGGAATTCCTATGCTTGGTGGAGGCACATCTCGCGATTTACATCTTTTCGGGTTCTAGGACAAGGATTCTGAATGTCCAAAATTAGTTTAATGTAAGCTTGGACATTTGGGTCATAAAAAAAATATTTGATTTATGTTTTAGAAGGAGTATTAAATTGGTTGTTAATTAACTGTCGAATTAATATGCTGAATAAAATTGAAAACAAGGAAGATTCTCTTGAAAACATTTTTCCAAAAAAGAAAAAGTGTGTTTCGTCCTTGTTATATATATATATATATATAGGAGTTCAGAAAATAGAGTTTCTTGAATTTTTTGTGAAGACTAATATATCCCTACTTGGAAGATAATTACAAAAAATATATAGGAAAAAGAAGTCTACTACAATATGAACACTTCAATATAAATTGAATAAAATTAGGAAAACTAAATGAAGAGTTATAATTGAACATGAAATCTTATTATATTTATTTCCTACTTAACTTCTAAATTTTAATATTTATCTCTTATATCAACTTTCAAAGTACGTAATTTTTATTTGGCTATAAAATCAAAATATATAAACAATTTTTCAGAATATTATGACATGCATAACCTCGAATAATCAAGACATGAATAACCTCAAATATAAATATTGGTAAAGTTAGTGGAAAACCGTGTGAAACCAGTAAAAAAAATATTTGTGAAGTCAATAACAATTCGGTGATACTCAAATTTTCATGGAGTTCTTTTTATGAAAAACGGATGAAATTGCGATAAAAATCTGTCAAATCAAATGAAAATGATAAATAAAAAAAAATGTTGAACACTGATAAAGTTGGTGAAATCGATAAATACACATGCATTAAATTTGTGAAAACCAGATAAGATCGATGAAATTAGTGAGAAACGAAAGAAATCGTTTAAAATGGGTGAAATCAGTAGATCATAAAACATGTGATAACGAAAAAAATTTGGGTGAACATTGGTAAAGTTGGTGAAATCGATAAGTACACATGGAATCGAATAACTTTAGATGAATTTTGTGAAAACCGGATAGGACCGGAAAAATTATTGAAAAACGGATGAAATTGTTAGAATTGTGTGAAATTAGTAAATTGAGAAACAATAGTAAAGTCGGTGAAAACATGTGAAATCAATGAAATGTGAGGTGAAATTGGTGAAAAGATGTGTAAATCAGTGAAAAAATGTGAGAATAGGTGAAAACGAGTGAGATCTGTAAAAAAAAAAAATAGTTTAACCGGCAAAACATGGTTAGTGTTAAATCTATTGATAGAAATAGTGTCCTGCAAGCCAGCTGTATGGCTAGTATTTATTGTAATAAATGCGGAACTATTCAATTTCGATTAATAAATGCACTTTATTAAATGGTCATCTTTATCTTATGTAATAATTATCTACGCATAAGGATAGAAGTCCTTAGATCACAGGGCTATGGGACAACCCGTGGACTGATCTCCAAGGCCGTGATCTAGAACATATTCAAGAGTCGTAGAATCCAATCGAGATAGGACATCGTTGGATTCGGTTAGACTCTCACTATTGTGTGTACTCCGATGAACTGGAGAACGCTGGGGTCCACGAGCGTGACTGGGATGGTCGACACACATAAGTGGGTGGCTTGCTGGGATGGCAAGCGCACTGAATACCCCAATTAGGAAATAACTCACCTGGAAGCGGTAGTCGCATATCGGGGTTGAAGTTATTCCAAATTTATAATAGTATACGAGGAACGATCCCTAACTACTTGAGGTGATAGGGTTTATCTGGTGCGAGAACGTCTATACTTTGATATGAGTTCCGACTGACTGGGGATCGCCAGAAAGTCTCTGTGGACTCATGTTGGGTATAGAGGAACTCGTATGCAGATTCATATCATCAACAAAGGATCCATTGACCCGACTTGATAGGTTGGAAAATTCTCCTATGGATTTCTGTGAGAAATTAATTCTGGTAAAATCCTTGGCTAAGGTATCTGACGACTTTATGTAAGTAGCTCATAAAGATTAAGTCAAAGAGAATTTATTTCGAGATCAGAGTACATAAGGTCAAGACAAAAGAAAAGGGAATCCGATGAAAGACCATGCCCTTAAGTCTCGACTGGGAGATTGTTCGATGGAGAGATTATGTCGTATATGGAAATTATAAATGATAAAAAGGTTCACTGAATTAATTCACCAGTGATTGGGCTCCATGGGCTTGTGGCTGGACATCGACCGTGGAGTGTGGGAGAATTCCCAGATTGGTAGAGGTGCTAATTTTGGAATGATCAATCGACAGAGTGTTCGATTGATTTAGAGTAAGTCTTACTCGAATAATTGAATAATATTTAATTATAACCCACGACCAATTATGTGGTGAACCTACGGGGGCATACACAATACACATGAAGCGAAAGCGAGGAAATAAGAACAACCGAGTCGACTGGGTCGACTGGGTGAATAATCGACTGGGTCGACTGGGTCGACCCAATTGGAACTGTTGGTCCCAAGTGGTCAGATGAAGTCTAGAGGGGGGGGGGGGGTGAATAGACCTCTGAAAATTTTTGAACTTAAAATTTTTTCAGTCTTCTGTCAGCAGACTAAGTTGATGAAGAACAGTAAGATGACTTCGCTGATCAAGAACAAGTCTAGAACAGCAGAGTGACCACTCTTCTTATAAATACTTAGCTGTTTTTCCACAGAATAATTTTCTCAAGAGTTTACTTGCAGCGGATGTTTGAAAGTGTTTTTCACAAGTAGACTAAGTCCTTAAAAAGATTTTATCCCCAGTTTTAAAAACTCCTCTTAAAATCTTTTAAACAATTCAAAGTGTTTGCTTATGCAGTTTGAAATATGCAGGAAAAACTTAAATGCAAATCAACACAAAGAATTTTTATAGTGGTTATATGGATAAAAATCCTTTAGTCCACTCTTCCAGATCACTTAGATTCTGGGTTATACTATAATCACAAAGATTACAATATTTCTCCACTTATACCTAGACAACTAATGAAAAGGCTATAAGCTCGCAATAGAAAATCACTAAGAAATTCTACTCTCTGAAGTTTGATCACTCACAAAGATGGATCACAACTTCGCACAACACTTAGCTATTACAAGATCACTCAGATCGTAATTTTCTGTTTTCTTCAACTGGGTTTCTGTCAACAGATGACTTCCACCAGACGAGTGAGCTGATGAGCTTCTTGAGACTTAGAGATAAATTTCTGCTTCGAATGCAAAATCTCAGATGTTGTTGTGTGTCTCGCTCGTTGAAATCAGCTCCTTTTATACTTGAATTTGAAAATAAGACCGTTGAAGGAGATCAAATCTTCAAATCCATAGCCTTAGCCCGAAATTAGAACGGTAACCTGCTACAGTCCTTTTTCTGCTGTACTTTCCTGTAGCTGCATTAAATGCACTCTGCTGATCCAAGAGTTAATTCCAATCATTTGTCATTACTACCCTTCTCTTCCAGCATTTATTTCACTTGGGGCATTTATTACCGTTGAACTAATCTCTTGATCTCTTATACTCTGCTGATCAAAACGACTCATCTGATAGGCACTCTGCTGATCAAATACTGAACTAATCTGATTTGACTCGGCTGATGACCTACCCTTCTGTTCGCTGTTTCATCATGAGATCACTAGTCTTCTGGGCTTTGAACTTTGAACTCTTCTGATGTCTTCTTTTACTTGTTCAAAATTCTTCTAAGGGAACTAAGCTTCCATACTTAGCTGATAATGATGTTTTGGAAATCATCAAAACCTTCCCTTACTACTTATCTTCTTTGCACTTCATCTTCATCTTCATCTTCATCTTCATCTTCATCCAACAATTTCCCCCTTTTTGATGATGACAAAACTTCAGCTAAGTACCTGTACCTAAACTAAAGTCTTGATCCTCAAAAATTTCTGAGATAGAAATATTCTGTTGGATTAAAACTTGCAATTTTATAGATATTGAGAAGTGTTACATATTACAAGTTTGTTCAGATGAGTTGTGCAAAAAGAAATTACAAGAAGATACATAAGTAATTTAAACAAGACTAGTCTACTAGCTTGTCTTCTTCTTTCTTGTCCTCTTTATCTTCCTTGTTCTCTTCTTCTTCTTCAGCAGGATCTTCAGAGAGTTTCTGCTTTAACAGCTCTAACTTCTTCTTTTTGACATCAGGGTCAAGCTGTTCTTCAGCTGATTCCTTGGTAGCAGCTATTTCCTTATCAGACTTAGCCTTTGCTTCAGCTTCAGTTTCTTCAGCAGCTTCACCTTCTTCTTCTGTGATCTTCTCATCTATTGATCTGCTTGTGCCTTCATTTTCTGCATCATTCTTTTCATCATCATTAGCAGATTCTTCTAACACTTCTGTTCTTTCAGCAGATGATGCCTTATCTTCCCTTTCTTCCCTCAGTTCCCTATCTTCCCCCTTTTTGTCATCATCAGCAGGGTTGATTTGATAATTTGGCAAGATTGGGGTGATCAGAAGTGAATCACATAGAAGCTTGATGTTTTCTTCCATAGCATGCATTTGAGCTTGTTATCGCAGTTGATTTGCTCCAAATGCATCTAGTTGAGCTTGTTGTCTCAGTTGATTGGCTTCAAACTCATCCATTCTTTTGAGAACAGCTTCACCTTGGTCACCTAGCTGAATTTGAGTGGCAAGTATCCAATCAGCAGATGCCTTGAAGTCTCTCATCATATTATCTAAGGTTTCATCCTTAGCTTGGATGGCCAATTCAACCGTTTCTGTAATATCTCTCCAACCGGCAGATGTGCTTTGGGTTCTTCTTCTGATAATGTCCATGTCTTGATAGGCAGATTTGACATTCTGAGCAGTATCTTCTATCAGATAGATTGGAACAGCAGTAGCTTTCTGATTTGCAGTTAACTTCTCCTCCATTTCCTTCATTGATTTTGATATCTATTGTTGAATAGAATCCAACAAGGATGTTTGCTGTAAGCTCTGAGAAGTAGAAGCAACTTCAGTTTGAGTTGGAGGTAAGGCAAGAACTTCCTTTTCAGTGGACTGTTCTTCTGCTTGAGTTGACTCTTTTGTAGTCTGATCTGCTGACCCAAAAGCAATCTCTTCTTCTCTGGTTTCATCAGCCTGACCAGGAGTGCTTTCCTTCTCCTTGGTCTGATCATCTTGCTCAGCAGTAGCCTTCCTTTCAATAATCTGATCAGCTGGAATGGTTTCTTCTCCCTTTGATTCATCAGCTGTGTCAGACTTGTCACCCTTGTCTTTGTTCTGATCAGATGGGTCAGATGTACCCTCTTTGTTCTTTTGTTGATCAGAAGATTCTTCTTTTTCTTTGTCAGCAGGGGACTTGATCTTCTTAACAGTCTCAACTGTTTTCATCAAACCTTCATTATCTACAGCAGACCTGTGAGAAATCCATGTAAAATTGTCAAGAGGAATAAAAGGTGAGTATGGTTCCTCAGGTAGCTCTTCAAATGGTTTGATGTTTGGACCATAGACAATGTGCTTGATGTTAGGAAGAGGGACCATTGAGCTGGGTTGTCCCTTCAGCTTCCTAAACTTCTTTGCCCATAGCTCCATTGCTTGAGCAATAGCTAGCTTGATTGATCTTTCCTTGAGGTCTTCTGATTCATCATAATCCTCAGGAACAGATTCAAAGATCTTCTTTGCTTCAGCCTTGACTATGTGGCTTATTCTCAATCTTAACCTGTCCAGAAAGAATTCTGAATCAAGTGCTTGAATTAAGGATCCAGTCTCAAGCCACTTCAATACCCAAGCTTCTTCAGCAGTGAAGGCTTTCCACTTGGCCATTTCAGCTGGACTCTTTGTCAGTCTGAATTCTCTCAATCTGTTGTATCTGATCTTTCAAGCATTGAATAACGTCAGACGGTTGATTCTTGCACCTTCAGCATCTAACCTTTTAAGGAATTCTTCAAAGATGGCAGGGTCATCCCTGACAATCTCCAAAGACAATCTAATCTCCTCTCTTCTTTTTGGCTTTATCTTTGGTGCAGGCATAGCTGGTATTGGTTTGTTAGGATCTCTTTGTTCACCAATAACTATTCCACCAGTATGCTTTGGTCCATGAGCATCCTTGGTGCTTGCTTCAATAGCAGCAGCCAATTCTGCTTCCTCAATAGCGTCCCTTTGCTCTTGAGTCATCTTGCTGGCTTCTTCTTCCAGCCTTTTTAACTCTAGGCTTTTCAGCCTATCTTCTTCTGCCTTTTCTGCAGCTTTCCTTAGCTTTTCAGCAGCATCTTGTCTTTTCTTTTCAGCAGCAGTTAGGTATGTTGCAATTTTACCAGTCCGTATTCTCCTTGATTCAGGACTTTCAACTGCTTGAAGAGGGGTTGCAGCAACAGGAGTAGGATGCAACAAGAGTGCATCTTTTTCATGTGTTGAACTAGTCTGCTGTGCTTCTTCAACTTCAGCAGATAGTGCAGCAGATGAGTCTTCTGTAGACACTCCAACTGTAGAGACAACTTCTTCAGTAGGCTTAACAGCAGGTTCTTCAATAATGATTGGCCTCTCTGCTGATGTTGTTGTTTCTCTTACTTTTTCTGTTGGTTCTTCAGAGAAAGTGACCTTTCTCTTTGCTTTTGATTTAGGAATCCTCTCAGTAGGCTTCTTAGCTTGGGGAGGTCCCCTTGCTTCACTTCTGGTCCTTAATCTTTTCAGTCTTTGAAGTGGGACTTCTTCATCAGACTCTGTTCTTTCAGGCGAGGAACCTGTATCCATCTTTTCAAGCTCAGCAGTGAAGTCATCTATCACCTTCTCAGGGACTTCAATCTCAGCTTCTGTTGATCCAGCTTCAACAGTAGAGCTTGCTGCTTGATCAGCAGACTTGCTTGTCTGACCCTCCTTCTTGCTTTTCTTAGAAGGGGCCTTCTTAGACTTAGTAGAAGCCTTTCTTTTGGGTGCAGCCACTACTTTCCTAACTGGTTCATACAATTTGAACTCCTTGCTACTGTGAGTGGTCTTTCCACCACAATAGGACATTGCAGGGATGCAAACAGATTACTGAGTAAGATGGCATGAGAAAGCCTCTTATCACTCAGCAGCTCATAGACGTGAGTAGCCCAGTTGACTTTCAGTCCATAGTATATGCAAACCATGGTGTAGTACCTTTTCCTTGGTAACCCATCTAGAGAGCTCGTGCTACAATCCAGCACCTTCGCAATGATGTCTGCGAACCTCTGATACTCATCTTTTAATTGAGTTTTCATCAGAGTCCCAGTCATCTCTTCTCCCTCTTTCGCACAAATTGCCCAAAATTCATCCTTTTTTTCTGACCCTAAGCTGGTCACATCTCCTCCCTTATCTGCTAACTTGTAAATTTCACTAAGGACAGCAGCAGAGATAGCAATTTTCTTACCACCAATGACAACCGTCATAACAGTGTCATTTTTGGAGAATTTCCTGGTCTTGTAGAAGTGATCAACATCTTCTAAGTAAACCCTATCTTCATGTGCTTCAAGAACAGGAACAAGTGATGCCTCTTTGATCTTTTCCATGATGGAGCGCATCAGATCAGTACCCGAAAAGTGAAATTTGCTGTAGTTTAGGTATCTTCCATCAATAATCTTTTCCATTTATGAGATTAGTGAGTAGAATTCTGCAAAAGCAATAAACTTTCGAAACAGGAGAGCTTGAGAGTTAGAGAATTTGAGAGTGTTTGAGTGCGTAAGATGACTGTACTGTTTCAGATCGGATTTTATACGTTTTCCATTATTTGGGTTATCGTGATTAATCTGAAACGTTGGATCAATCTGACAGTTTACTAATCGTGTGGTTGGGAGTTGCGGATTTCAATTTTATTATTTTAATGTCAGACTGGCGGGAAACTCTATCGACACTAATCTGTTACTTATAAAAGCGCGTTTCTAAGGATACGATTTAAGACCATGCTTATATAAGATATCAGATGAGTAGAGTTTAACTTATCTGATAGACGAGTGATCTGTTATCTGATATTACTGGAGAAAGCCAATAGCCAGTAATCTTCCTCTGCTGTTTGTCAATCCAGCAAGATAAAATAATCTTCAGTCTTCAAGAATTAAGAGCAGATCTTCTGATAATATAACTTCAACTAACTGTCATTAACAAATTTCATCTTTAGAGCAGAAGTACCGCTAGTCTTACACGTTCCCCCTGTCTTTAAGAATTCATAAGTTAACTAGTCTGTTGAAAGTTAATTCTTGAATAGAATAGTGGATAACTAAGCTGTTGAACTTCAGTGATCTGATAAGTTCCCTCTCAGCTTATGCATCCAAATTAAGTAGTCCTAGCTCAGCTCTTAGAGTTGAAAACCTTACTTCACTTAAAGGTTTAGTGAAAATATCAGCAATCTGATTGTCAGTATGAACATACTCAATCACTACATTGCCTTTTTCCACATGATCTCTAATGAAGTGATGCTTGATCTCTATATGTTTAGTCCTTGAATGACTTTTAGTGTTCTGAGTAAGAGAGATTGCACTTGTATTGTCACAGTAGATTGGAATTCCACTGATTTTTATGTTGTAATCTTCTAGTTGATGCTTCAACCAAAGTATCTGTGCACAGCAAGCTCCAGCAGCTATATATTCAGCTTCAGCAGTAGATATGGACACTGAAGTCTGTTTCTTACTCATCCATGAGATCAGACGACTACCTAAGAACTGACAGGCACCTGTTGTGCTTTTTCTGTCAATCTTGCAGCCAGCAAGGTCTGAATCTGAATAACCAATAAGTTCAAATCCAGATTCTCTAGGATACCACAATCCCAATTCTTGAGTGCCTTTAACATATTTCAATATCCTCTTGGCAGCTAAGAGATGAGATTCCTTAGGGTTTGATTGGAATCTTGCACAGACTCCAACTGAGTACATTATATCAGGTTTACTCGCTGTTAGATACAACAATGAACCAATAATGCCTCTATATTTGGTTATGTCCACTGATTTGCCATCTTCATCTTTATCCAAGCGAAGACTGGTAGACATAGGAATGGTAGCAGTAGAGCTAGTTTCCATACCAAACTTTTTAAACAGATCTCTTGTGTATTTAGCTTGGTTTACGAATATTCCATCAGGTAGCTGTTTAACTTGTAAACCAAGAAAATAATTAAGTTCTCCCATCATGCTCATTTCAAACTTATTCTGCATCAGCTTAGAGAACTTGTCACACATCTGTTGGTTAGTTGGACCGAAAATGATATCGTCCACATATATTTGCACAAGTAATATATGATTTTCCCATTCAATTGTAAACAAAGTTTTATCTACCTTACCTTTATGAAATCCTTTAATTAAAAGAAAATCAGATAAGGTATCATACCATGCTCTTGGAGCCTGTTTCAGTCCATAGAGGGCTTTCTTCAGACGATATACTTTGTCCTCTTCTTGATAGACCTAAAATCCAGGAGGTTGTTCAACATATACCTCTTCTTGCAGTTCTCCATTGAGAAAAGCAGACTTCACATCCATCTGATAAACAATGAAGTTCTTATAAGCAGCATAGGCTAGAAACAGTCTGATTGCTTCAAGTCTTGCTACTGGTGCAAATGTTTCATCAAAGTGTATTCCTTCTTCTTGACAATAACCCTTGGCCACTAATCTTGCTTTGTTTCTGGTAATAATACAATCTTCATTCATCTTATTTCTGAAAACCCATTTAGTGCCAATTACTCTTTGATGACTTGGTCTAGGAACTAAGTACCAGACTTCATTCCTTTCAAATTGATTCAACTCTTCTTGCATAGCTTCTATCCAGAAGGAATCACTGAGAGCTTCTTCAATTTGCTTAGGCTCTATTTGAGATAGAAAGGTGACAAACATGGCATCATGTGCAGCAGCTCTTCTTGTTTTCACTCTATCTAATGGATCACCAATCACTAACTCAGGTGGGTGATTTCTGAGCCATCTGAGATCAGGTTGCAAGTCTGAATGTTGTCCTCTGTTATGATCTTGCAACACTACTGTTGGAGTTGCAGTAGTAGTCTGTTGAACATTTGCCGTCTGTTGAACAGTCTCTGGTCTGTCAGCTTGTTGTAACTCGTCTGTTAGACAATCAGTGATCTGATTTTGAACAGCACTTGAGTTGGCAGCTGAGTTAAGATAAGGTAGTATGATGGGAACATATTCTTCATTCCTTCCAACACTTAACTTCTGTAAATCAGTAGATAGATCTTGATTAGTGCTTTCATTCTTTTGAGAAGATTGGTTTGGTTCATCAAATACTACATGAATGGATTCTTCTACTAGTAGTGTTCTTTTGTTAAAAACTCTATAAGCTTTACTAACAGTAGAGTATCCTACAAAAACAGCTTCATCAGCCTTTTCTGCAAAAGCAGTAAGGTGATTTTTCCCATTTTTCAAAACAAAACATTTACAACCAAAATTTTTAAAGTAATGAATGTTTGGTTTCCTGTTGTTCCAAACTTCATATGGAGTCTTGTTCTGATTTTTGTTGATCATGCTCTGTTCTGAGTAAAGCAAGCTGTATTTGTTGCTTCTGCCCAAAATCTTTGTGGCAGCTTAGCTTCAGCTATCATGGTCCTGACAGCTTCTTTTAGTGTTCTGTTTCTCCTTTCAGCAACACCATTCTGTTGAGGGGTTCTAGCAGCTGAATACTCATGATGTATTCCCTTGATATTACAATACTCTTCAACAGTAGAGTTTGTAAACTCTGTCCCTCTATCTGATCTGATCTTCAATATTTTGATACTCTTCTCATTCTGGATCAGTTCCATCAGATTGGTAAGATGTTCCTTGGTTTCACTTTTCTTCTTCATGAAAATCACCCAAGTATATCTTGAATAATCATCCACAACAGCTAGGCAGTATTTCTTTCCACCATTGCTGACTGGATCAATGGGTCCAAATAAGTCCATATGTAGCAGCTCCAAGATTCTTTCAGAAGATTGGTGCTTCTTGCTTTTGAACGATGACTTGATTTGTTTACCCTTCTGACAGGCGTCACAGAGCTTGTCTTTGCTCATGACTGTTTTTGGAATCCCTTCTACCAAATCATTCTTGATTAATCTGTTGATGGTCTTGAAGTTTAAATGATTCATCCTTTTGTGCCATAGCCAACTAACTTCACTTGGTGTAGAAGCCACCAAAAAAACACTTGAATTCTTGTCAGCAGAATTCCAGTCGACTATGTAGACATTCCCTTGTCTCTTTCCAGATAAGATTACCTTCTTTGTACCAATCTGTTCAACGTAGCACTTATCTGTTGAGAAGATGACTGAATATCCTTTGTCACAAAATTGACTTATGCTCAGCAGATTATATTTGAGGCCTTTGACATATGAGACGTCAGATATCTCTATGTTTCCTCTGATCAGTCTTCCTTTAGCTTTAATCTTGCCTTCTTTGCTGTCCCCAAATGTAACATTTGGACCATCCACAGCAACTGCATCAGTCAGCTCATGTATGCTTCCACACATGTGCCTTGAACATCCACTGTCCAAGTACCAAATCTTCTCTACTTTACTCCTACTCCTAATCCTAACCTACAAAACAAAAATAAAATTGTTTTAGGTACCCTTATTGAGAGGGTCCTGAAGGATTAGTTTCACCTTTGAAAACCCAAGATGTTGATGTCTTAGGCTTCTTAGGTTTCTGAGTTTTGATAGGAGCATGAACAGTTTCATTTTTATCATAATTAGCAGATAAGTCATGTTGATGATCAGTATGATAAGAATAGTGTTCATAAGCAGGGTAAGGTGCATGATAAGCAGGGTAAGGTGCATGATAAGCAGGATATGCATGCATTGGATGAGCAGGGTAAGGTGCATAGTAACTAGGAAATTGAGGTGCATGATACATAGGATGATATGCAGCAGGTTGCACATAATATGACTCATTTCCATACCAAGCATTTTGATTTTTCTTATTCTTATGCTTCTTTGGCTTACTAGTAGCTTGCTCATTGACAGACGACTTAGTTTTACCACTAGTCTGATTGACTTTAGCTTTATCAGCAGACTTCTTAGGACTCTGCTGTTTGGTCTTACTAGTCTGTTTACCTATACTAGGCTCTTTGCTCTTTTTAGCCTTATGAGATTTCTTCTCCTTTAATTCTTTCTCAGTTGAGGCAGGTCTAGCAGTTTGAACATACATAATGACCTTACTATTGTCAGCAGATATAAATTTCTCAGTATGATTCAATTCTTGCTTATCCTTTTCTAAAGGCATCTTCTGTTTATTAGACATATGAGTGGATGCAACAGATGATTTTTCATGAGACTCAATAACCTTTTCAAGTTCCATGATTTTTCCTTTATAAACCTCACATTCAGCTTTCAGAGATTCATGTTCTTGCTCGAGCTGTTTATATTCAGCTGATTCTTTTGGCTTTTCAGCTAAAAGTTTCAGTGAACTGTTTTGCTCTTTTAGCAATATCATCTCTTCCTTAAGCTTTTTATATGCTTCAGCAATACCAGTATTGTTAAGCATCATTTGTTTAAATGAATTAAATAATTCATTGTCAAGAGGAGTTACCTCTTCCTCAGAGTCATCAGATTCCTTTGCCATCAGGCAGAGGAGAGCAGGTTTTTCTTCATCAGACGATTCTTCATCAGACGTGTCTGAATCTGAATCAGATGAGTAGACAGCAGCCGGCTTTTCTGCTTCAGCCATCATTGCCTTGCCTCTCTGATGCTTTCTCTCTTTTCTCATTTTCTTCTCTTCTTCAGTGTATTTTTCTGCTTTTGGATATGGGCAGTCTTTGATGAAGTGTCCCAATTTCCTGCAGTTGTAACACATCAGTTTTGCTTTATAATCATCTTTATCTTGAGAAGAAAAGTTAGGTTTAGAAGTAGAATCATTGTTGTATTTGTTCTTCATTTTTCTTTTGTAGAACTTCTTGAAATTATTTATCAACAGTGCAACATCTCCAGCAGTGTACTCCTTCTTGTTGAGTAGAGTGGCTTCATCAGATGAGTCCACTTCTTTGCTTTTCTGTGCTGGTCTTCTGGTGTTTTCAGCAGCAACCAGGGCAGCTGTGGGTCCTGAAGTTGAGGTTTCTTCAATTCCCATTCTAGGCAGTTTATACTCGAATGCCTTGAGTACGGAAAACATCTCTGTAAAAGAGATTTTTCCCAAATCTCTTGATTCTTCCATTGCTGTTACTTTCATGTTGAACTTTGGGGGTAGGGCCTTTAGTACTCTGACAGTGATTTCTTTGTCAGTGAAAGTCTTTCCCAACTTTAAAACTTCATTCAGAGTTCTGGTGAATCTGGTATCCATCTGATCAATGGTTTCTCCAGACTTCATCTTGAAGTTGTCAAGTTTCTCCAAAGCAACAGTG
This sequence comes from Penstemon barbatus, assembly GCA_003313485.2. Classification (NCBI taxonomy): domain Eukaryota; kingdom Viridiplantae; phylum Streptophyta; class Magnoliopsida; order Lamiales; family Plantaginaceae; genus Penstemon; species Penstemon barbatus. Next base: position 16,709,277 of record CM064883.1, on the reverse strand, counting down.
AGCTGATGCTCCTTTATTGCATCATTGCCTTCGCTAATATCCCTGACTTTATCCCACATCTCCTTTGCAGTTTTGCAATGTTTAACCTTGTCGAACCGATCATTGTCCAGGGCTTTTGTCATGATGAATCTTCCGACTTTATCCAGATTGAATAGCTTGATTTTTTCGGGAGTAATCTCATGAAGGTCTTTTTCCACAACCGTATCAACTTCATTGATTTTTACGGTCTTTGTGAATCTGAATGGACCTTTAATGATACATGTGTACATGTTGTCATTATAAGCAGCTAGGAAAATCTCCATTCTGATTTTCCAGTCCTCAAAAGACATACCAGCAATATGGGGAACATGGCTGATACAATCCATTTTTTCAAAAAGTTTTGATTTTTCAAAAAGATGCTCTTTTGAAAAGTTTTGAAAACCTTTGAAAAACACTTGGATCAAGCTCGTTGATCAGGCAGCTGATTCTAATGAACCACCTGCTCTGATACCACTTGTTGGTCCCAAGTGGTCAGATGAGGTCTAGAGGGGGGGGTGAATAGACCTCTGAAAATTTTTGAACTTAAAAATTTTTCAGTCTTCTGTCAGCAGACTAAGCTGATGAAGAACAGTAATATGACTTCGCTGATCAAGAACAAGTCTAGAACAGCAGAGTGACCACTCTTCTTATAAATACTTAGCTGTTTTTCCACAGAATAGTTTTCTCAAGAATTTACTTGCAGCGGATGTTTGAAAGTGTTTTTCACAAGTAGACTAAGTCCTTAAAAAGATTTTATCCCCAGTTTTAAAAACTCCTCTTAAAATCTTTTAAACAATTCAAAGTGTTTGCTTATGCAGTTTGAAATATGCAGGAAAAACTTAAATGCAAATCAACACAAAGAATTTTTATAGTGGTTATATGGATAAAAATCATTTAGTCCACTCTTCCAGATCACTTAGATTCTGGGTTATACTATAATCACAAAGATTACAATATTTCTCAACTTATACCTAGACAACTAATGAAAAGGCTATAAGCTCGCAATAAAAAAACTGCCCGAAATTCTTCAAAATAAGACCGTTGAAGGAGATCAAATCTTCAAATCCATAGCCTTAGCCCGAAATTAGAACGGTAACCTGCTACAGTCCTTTTTCTGCTGTACTTTCCTGTAGCTGCATTAAATGCACTCTGCTGATCCGAGAGTTAATTCCAATCATTTGTCATTACTACCCTTCTCTTCCAGCATTTATTTCACTTGGGGCATTTATTACCGTTGAACTAATCTCTTGATCTCTTATACTCTGCTGATCAAAACGAATCATCTGATAGGCACTCTGCTGATCAAATACTGAACTAATCTGATTTGACTCGACTGATGACCTACCCTTCTGTTCGCTGTTTCAGCATGAGATCACTAGTCTTCTGGGCTTTGAACTTTGAACTCTTCTAATGTCTTCTTTTACTTGTTCAAAATTCTTCTAAGGGAACTAAGCTTCCATACTTAGCTGATAATGATGTTTTGGAAATCATCAAAACCTTCCCATACTACTTATCTTCTTTGCACTTCATCTTCATCTTCATCCAACAGGAACAAATTGGGATCCAATTGGAATTGGATCAGGATCATAAATTAAATTGGAATTTAATTTGTGGATTAATTAATTAAGTTGGATTTAATTAATTAAAAGGGATTTTAATTAAATGGGCTTAGAGTCTGATTTAATTAAATGGGAGATTAAGTTAATTAATTGGGCTATTTAATTGGGAGATTAAATAAAGCCTGGTCAAATTAATTAACTGGGCCATGAATTAATTGGAAGACTTGGTCTTCTAATTAAAGAGGGCCATGGCCCATATAGGAGAGAGGTAACCTAGTCCTATTAGGACTATGTTAGGGAGATAACTATAAGTAGCTATCTTGTAGTTATTTTCACACAACTCAACAAGCAAAATTTTGAGCAAGAGCAAAAATTATCTCCCCCTCTCCCAGTAAAAGTCGACCGAACCACTTCTTCCCTGTGGAAGAATTTTTCGTTTTCGACCTTGTTCCTAAATCGTTCCTATATCCTAGATCATAATATATCTTGTGTTCTAGCTGATCAAGATTTATTATTTTCGTGTAATTGTGGTGTATCAACCCGTAGAGGCGCAACACGTGGGGCGCTGCTGCAGAGCTTGGTTCGATTTGGCTGAGGAGAAATTCAGAGTTCGTTTTTGCTAGCCGAGGATTTGCAAGGAGATAGGTATAACGTGCAAACTTATACTATCATTTTATTTATGTTTATATATATACACCTAGAGTAGTATCCTGGCAAGATTCCGTAAGAGGTCCTAAAATTTTTATATTCCGTTGTGCCTAGGGATGTTTATCTTACCGATAGGAACGCTCACTTCTTGGAGAAGGATTTCTTGGTTGACAAGAAAATAACGTAGAACTGGATGAGGTCACTGAAGCTGAAAAGGCCGAAGAGGTCGATCAAGCTGACCTGTCGCCACAGGCAGTGGGAGAACATGAGCATGAAAGTGCACCAGAAGGTACACCGATTCTTCGTAGGTCAGAAAGACAACGTAGAGAACCCGAGAGGTACTACGGTCTGCTGCATGAGACTGGACAGTCTCTAACCGACCCAAGGACTTACGAAGAGGCTATGCTAGACATAGACTCGGGAAAGTGGCGCGAAGCCATGGAATCCGAATTGGACTCCATGCACTCAAACAAGGTCTGGGCCTTGGTAGATCCACCAGTGGGAGTGGCTCCCGTGGGTTGCAAGTGGATCTATAAGCGAAAGCTTGGAGTGAACAGAGAGGTAATAACCTACAATGCGCGATTAGTAGCAAAAGGATATACTCAAAGACCTGGAATTGACTTTGAGGAGACCTTCTCGCCCGTCGCAATGCCTAAATCCATTCGAATCTTGCTGGCCATAGCTGCATGGTATAACTACGAGATATGGCAGATGGATGTAAATACTGCCTTTCTCAATGGGGACATTGATAAGGAGATCTACATGGAGCAACCAAAAGGATATGCATCCAAAGGAGATGAACACAAGGTGTGCAAACTCCAGAGGTCCATTTATGGACTGAAGCAAGCTTCCCGAAGTTGGAACATTCGTTTCGATGAGACAATCCAAACTTTTGGGTTCATCAAAAACATGTTCGAACCTTGCGTGTACAAGAAGATCAGTGGGAGTACAGTTGAATTTTTGGTGCTTTACGTTGACGACATTCTTCTCATTGGAAACAATGTGAAAGCATTGTCCGAAACTAAAGCATGGTTATCTACACAATTCTCGATGAAGGATATGGGAGAAGCATCCTTTGTACTAGGTATAAGGATCTACCGAGATAGATCAAAAGGACTGCTGGGCCTCTCCCAATCCCAGTACATAGACAAAATCTTGAAAATATTTAGTATGGAAGAATCCAAGAGAGGATTGCTTCCAATGAGACATGGAATTGCGCTCTCTAAGTCTATGGCCCCAAAGACGCCAGAAGAGAGAAGCAATATGTCTCGAGTACCATATGCATCCGCGATAGGAAGCATAATGTATAGTACGTTATGTACGAGACCAGACGTAGCATACGCTTTAAGCGTTACAAGTCGCTACCAGTCTGATCCAGGTGAGTAGCACTGGATAGCCGTAAAGGCAATTCTGAAGTACCTGAGAAGGACTAAGGAATTGTTCTTGGTATACGGCGGAGGAGAATTGAAATTGGAAGGCTATACAGACTCGAGCTTCCAATGCGATGTAGACGACTTCAAGTCGACATCAGGATACGTATTCTACCTCAATGGTGGTGCGGTTAGCTGGAAGAGCTCCAAGCAAGAAACAACCGCGGATTCAACCACCGAAGCAGAATACATTGCTGCGAGTGATGCAGCAAAGGAAGGTGTTTGGATGAGGAACTTCATCCAGGAACTGGATGTGATACCTAGCATCGCTGAGCCCATTACTATCTTCTGTGATAACAATGGGGCAATAGCGCAAGCGAAGGAGCCGAGATCTCATCAGAAATCCAAGCACGTACAGAGACGATACCATGTGATAAGAGATATCATTGGTAGATGAGACATTAAGATGGAACGTGTCGACTCAGAAGATAATACGGCGGACCCGCTAACGAAGCCTCTGCCTCAAAAGGCATTTGAGAAACATCTGCAAAAGATGGAACTCAAGAACATAAAAGACTGGCTTTAGGACAAGTGGGAGATTGATATAAATAGTGTCCTGCAAGCCAGCTGTATGGCTAGTATTTATTGTAATAAATGCGGAACTATTCAATTTCGATTAATAAATGCACTTTATTTAATGGTCATCTTTATCTTATGTAATAATTATCTACGCATAAGGATAGAAGTCCTTAGATCACAGGGCTATGGGACAACCCGTGGACTGATCTCCAAGACCGTGATCTAGAACATATTCAAGAGTCGTAGAATCCAATCGAGATAGGACATCGTTGGATTCGGTTAGACTCTCACTATTGTGTGTACTCCGATGAACTGGAGAACGCTGGGGTCCACGAGCGTGACTGGGATGGTCGACACACATAAGTGGGTGGCTTGCTGGGATGGAAAGCGCACTGAATACCCCAATTAGGAAATAACTCACCATGGAAGCGGTAGTCGCATATCGGGGTTGAAGTTATTCCAAATTTATAATAGTATACGAGGAACGATCCCTAACTACTTGAGGTGATAGGGTTTATCTGGTGCGAGAACGTCTATACTTTGATATGAGTTCCGACTGACTGGGGATCGCCAGAAAGTCTCTGTGGACTCATATTGGGTATAGAGGAACTCGTATGCAGATTCATATCATCAACAAAGGATCCATTGACCCGACTTGATAGGTTGGAAAATTCTCCTATGGATTTCTGTGAGAAATTAATTCTGGTAAAATCCTTGGCCAAGGTATCTGACGACTTTATGTAAGTAGCTCATAAAGATTAAGTCAAAGAGAATTTATTTCGAGATCAGAGTACATAAGGTCAAGACAAAAGAAAAGGGAATCCGATGAAAGACCATGCCCTTAAGTCTCGACTGAGAGATTGTTCGATGGAGAGATTATGTCGTATATGGAAATTATAAATGATAAAAAGGCTCACTGAATTAATTCACCAGTGATTGGGCTCCATGGGCTTGTGGCTAAACATCGACCGTGGAGTGTGGGAGAATTCCCAGATTGGCAGGGGTGCTAATTTTGGAATGATCAATCGACAGAGTGTTCGATTGATTTAGAGTAAGTCTTACTCGAATAATTGAATAATATTTAATTATAACCCACGGCCAATTATGTGGTGAACCTACGGGGGCATACACAATACACATGAAGCGAAAGCGAGGAAATAAGAACAACCGAGTCGACTGGGTCGACTGGGTGAATAATCGACTGGGTCGATTATTATGGGTGGGTCGACTGGGTCGACCCAATTGGAACAAATTGGGATCCAATTGGAATTGGATCAGGATCATAAATTAAATTGGAATTTAATTTGTGGATTAATTAATTAAGTTGAATTTAATTAATTAAAAGGGATTTTAATTAAATGGGCTTAGAGTCTGATTTAATTAAATGGGAGATTAAGTTAATTAATTGGGTTATTTAATTGGGAGATTAAATAAAGCCTGGTCAAATTAATTAACTGGGCCATGAATTAATTGGAAGACTTGGTCTTCTAATTAAAGAGGGCCATGGCCCATGTAGGAGATAGGTAACCTAGTCCTATTAGGACTAGGTTAGGGAGATAACTATAAGTAGCTATCTTGTAGCTATTTTCACACAACTCAACAAGCAAAATTTTGAGCAAGAGCAAAAATTATCTCCCCCTCTCCCAGTAAAAGTCGACCGAACCACTTCTCCCCTGTGGAAGAATTTTTCGTTTTCGACCTTGTTCCTAAATCGTTCCTATATCCTAGATCATAATATATCTTGTGTTCTAGCTGATCAAGATTTATTATTTTCGTGTAATTGTGGTGTATCAACCCGTAGAGGCGCAACACGTGGGGCGCTGCTGCAGAGCTTGGTTCGATTTGGCTGAGGAGAAATTCAGAGTTCGTTTTTGCTAGCCGAGGATTTGCAAGGAGATAGGTATAACGTGCAAACTTATACTATCATTTTATTTATGTTTATATATATAAACCTAGAGTAGTATCCTGGCAAGATTCCGTAAGAGGTCCTAAAATTTTTATATTCCGCTGTGCCTAGGGCTGTTTATCTTACCGAATCCCAACATCTATAGAATGCACGATTTACGTCGGAAAAACATAAAAAAATCGACGAAAAATGGATAAATAATGAAAGTAGGTTAAATCTATAAAAGAACGAATAAACCGGTGAAAAAATATATTAAATCGATGCAAAATGAATTAAATCGGTTGAAAAAAGGATTAAGCGAATTAGGTATGAAAATAAATGCATTTCAATTAAATGACATGGTCTTATTTCAAAAATAAAACAAATAAATAGTGCTATTAAATTGGTGTTTTTGAAATGAGAAATATTAATAATGAACCAAATAATTTTGTTATAATCTTATTTTAGAGGGGAAAAAATTACAAGATCTTATGAACAAATTAATCATCAAAATTTAATTACAATACAAAATAATAATTAAATTAAATATTAGTCATTAATTTGTATTTTTTATGACAATATAAAATTACTTTTACTATAATTTATAAAATTGGTTTATTAAATTAATTAGACACGTACAACGTACGTGCACTTTTCTAATTTTCATAAATGTTTGAAAATTAAATAAAGTGGCCGGTCCATGTTGTCCAACCTTCTTAGGGATCTAGGCAATAATTAAATTTGGATCTTGTATCTTAAAAAGAGGGGACTTCTAAGGTGACGTAACGCTATGTGACGTTAATTTAATTTAAAGTATTTGATCATAAATGTGTAATCATAACCACGTAAATTTCATAATATAGAATAAAATTAAACTTAGTTAATTACGAGTTACCTGTTAAAACTATAGTTTATCTTGTATTCTTTAATATCCCAAAATTAACTTCCCTAAATATTTCTAATTTCCTTGTTTTCTTTTTTTATCCAAATTAATATCAAATCACCGTAAAAATTATATATGTTTCCATACTGTATGGTACTAGTTCATATATAATAATACAACACCATGTAACAAATAAAAATTTATTGATTTAAAGTAGTGGTTACAATCTCTATGATTTCTCTGATTCTAATCATCTAAGCGATAATCTTGAAAAAGATTGATTTGATCATCTCCAAAATAATTTTGGTATTTGAATAACGTTAATCCAAAGCAATTGTGCTTAATGTTGGATCAAACGTGAAATGAATTGAATCTCCTTGACGAACGTATCGAACTTCGCCTTGGATATTCTGGATTTTTGAGGGATTTGATCTTTATTTTAACTTCGTGAATTTTCAATAACGTTAATCTGAGTGTTAAGTATATTAATCTTAGATTAAACGTTGGATTTTTCTTCACCTCTTGAAGAACGCCTTTGAATATTGGAAAGAACACCTTGATTTGAAGAACGCCTTGATATTTTGGAAGAACGCCTTGAGAGAGTTTGCTTTTCTCCTTGCACTTCTTTTTGCTTTTTGAATTGTGTTTTTGAGTTGTCCTTTTCTTCTTGGAGATGACCCCTATTTATAGTGGGTTTTGAGAAAAATTGCAATATTCTCCATATGACGTGGAGCAATTTGATTGATTCTTCACACCTTGTATGACAAGAAATATATCTTGTTTCATTCTCTTGCCCTTTAAAAAGATATGACATGCAAATATTGCATTGTGAAGAAAATCTTGTCTTGCTTAATAATTTCCTACACAAACTTGCCTTGTGTATGGAGATTTTAATTTATTTGCAAGAAATCTTGTATTTAATTAATCATAGAATATAAATTAATCAATTAATTATTATTTTAAGAATTAAATTTGATATAATCCCAAAATAAATAAATTAATAATTAATATGTCTTGGACTCAAATTTGGCAATAAAATTTAACTGCCTATAAATGCCCCCTCGAGACTTATTTACGAAAATGCATTTGTTTTTGAGTAGATAAGTCTCGACTTTTCTTCACGCCTTCATCAAATTTGAAGTCAACATTTTTTTTAAGGAATTTGATTGGGCTCAAAATTGTTTCAAGCTGCCCACGTATCCCAAAAGGGAATCAAGTCATAACGTAGTTCAAAACATCAAATTTGATTTGATGGATGTTGTTCACATTTATACTCATGTGAACGAATAGTAACATACATTTAAGGCTCGTGTGTCAAGGAGCATTGAGATTTGGTAGACCCTTTTGACTCGTGTCCAGGAGAAGTTGACTTAAAATTTGTAGACATTTTCGTCTCGTCTACTAGAGGTAGGGGTGGGCATTCGGGATCGGGTTTCGGGAACCCGTCCCGTCCCGGTCGGGAGTTTGAATTTTGGGACGGGAAATATGATGGATTTTCGGGTTTTGGGAAACCCAAAAACCCGACAAACTAAATCGGGACGGGATTCGGGTATTGCCCCACACTCGATTGAGAAAACCGAATCCCGAATTCCTTATTATACAAAATAAAGTACCCCTTTCAAGCAATCTCTTACTTCCAAACCATTGACAATTCATGACCATAAAGAAAAATATAAAGTCATGAAGGCAGTTTTTTGTCTTCGAACATATCTCTCACTTATTTTTTCGGTATATGCTTTTTTTTTTAATTTGTTTTTTCTTGATATATAAGGATTTAATTTTTTGTCAAGGATATGAAGGAGCAAAATAAAGAAAACTGTGTTACTTATACCATATAGGAGTTTAAAATTTTTATTTTCGGGAAACCCGAATCCCGATCCCGAAAACCCGATATTTATCGGGAACCCGAAATATCGGGACCAAGTCAATTAAGACGGGATTCGGGTAGTGAAAATCAAAACCCGAATCCCAAAAATCCCGTCCCGAATTACCCGAAATCCCGAAAATCCGTCCCGATCCCACCCCTAACTGGAGGCTTTGATTTGAAATTTGCAGACATTTTCTTCTCTTGTCAGGGAGAACTTGATTTGAGTTTTGTAGACTTTTTCGTCTCGTCTACTGGAGGCTTTTGACTTGAGATTTGTGAACAATTTATACTCATATTAAGGAATGATGAATTTGATTTGTGTAAACAGTTTATCCTCATGTTAAGGAGTGATGAATTTGACTTGTAAACAGTTTATACTCGTATTAAGGAGAATTCAACTTGAAGATTTGTAGACAGTTTTAACTCGTATCAAGGAGTTGTTTTGAAAGTTTATACTCTTATCAAGGAGTGAATAATTCGCAAACAGTTTATACTCGTGTTAATGAGTAATTAATTTGATTTTTGAACAGTTTATACTCATGCTAAGGAAATTTCAACTTGAAGATTTGTAGACAGTTTTAACTCGTATCAAGGAGTGATGAAGAGACCTAACTGTGAAAGATTCCTAGATAGTTTTAGCTCGTATCTAGGAGCTTTGAAGAGATCTAATTTTAAAATATCCCAGATAGTTTTAGCTCGTATCTAGGAGCGTTGCTATATTTTCAGATGGATTCTTCATTTGGAGACTCATCAAAAGATTTGCCCCCTTCTTTGGCAGTGGATTCGTCTTGAACTTTGTTAGGAGAATGCACATGCGGCTCATCAGTTTGACTTCTAAACATGTTTAATTCCATATTATAGGCTCGAGTGGCTAACTCTTCAAAAGTTTTTGGCTTTATTCCTTGGAGAATGTATCGAAGACCCCAATGCATTCCTTGGATACACATCTCTATGGATGAAGCTTCAGACAGTCGATCTTTGCAGTTGAGACTTAAATTTCTCCAGCGATTTATATAGTCGATGACAGACTCTTCGTTCCATTGGTGAGTGTTAATGAGTTCGACCATTCGAACAGTCCTTTGGGTGCTGTAAAAGCGATTGAGAAACTCTTGCTCCAGTTGGTCCCATCCATCAATGGAATTTGCCACCGAGTCAGTATACCAGTCAAATGCATTGTCCTTCAATGAACATACAAATTGCTTGACAAGTTGATCTCCATGTGTCCCAGCATCATTGCACGTCTCGACGAAAAGCGCCACATGTTGCTTTTGATTGCCTTTGCCATCAAATTGTTGAAAATTTGAGGGTTGGTATCCAATTGACATCTTTAAGTTGTCAATTCTTTGAGTGTAAGGTTTGGTGTATGTGAGGGAAGACTTTGAGCTCCCATTCAGCTTGCTTTTGATGGCCTCCAAAATCTCCTTCAGTTGGCTAGCTCGGATCATACCATCAGACGAGATTTGAATCTTTTTAGATAAAGATTTTTCTTTTGCATTTGATTGTTGCTTTATGGACGTCTCGCCATCATCAAACTCGTTGGTCAGCTTTTCCATTAGGTGGTTCGCTTCGGCATGACCTCCTCTGTTCAATATTTGCTTTGCGGATGTATCACCTTCTTCAAGCTCATTGAGTAGTTTATCCTCCACGTGGATGGTCTCAGCATTGCCCCAATTGTTCAACAATTCATCGAGCTTAGCATCTCGTTGGTGGAAGTGTTTTGTGAGCTTCTCCATCGCCTTTGTTAACATCATAAGTTGTTCCTCCATGGATGGATTGTTTGTCGTCATAACTGGCGCCACTTAATGAAGAAAAGAGATGAGAGGTAGAAATTGTCCTACTGGGCGTGCCAAAAATTTGTAACAAATAAAAATTTATTGATTTAAAGTAGTGGTTACAATCTCTATGATTTCTCTGATTCTAATCATCTAAGCGATAATCTTGAAAAAGATTGATTTGATCTTCTCCAAAATAATTTTGGTATTTGAATAACGTTAATCCAAAGCAATTGTGCTTAATGTTGGATCAAACGTGAAATGAATTGAATCTACTTGACGAACGTATCGAACTTCGCCTTGGATATTATGGATTTTTGAGGGATTTGATCTTTATTTTAACTTCGTGCATTTCCAATAACGTTAATCTAAGAGTTAAGTATATTAATCTTAGATTAAACGTTGGATTTTTCTTCACCTCTTGAAGAACGCCTTTGAATATTGGAAAGAACACCTTGATTTGAAGAACGCCTTGATATTTTGGAAGAACGCCTTGATATTTTGGAAGAACGCCTTGAGAGAGTTTGCTTTTCTTTTGCTTTTTGAATTGTGTTTTTGAGTTGTCATTTTCTTCTTGGAGATGACCCCTATTTATAGTGGGTTTTGAGAAAAATTGCAATATTCTCCATATGACGTGGCGCATTTGATTGGTTCTTCACACCTTGTATGACAAGAAATATATCTTGTTTCATTCTCTTACCCTTTAAAAAGATATGACATGCAAATATTGCATTGTGAAGAAAATCTTGTCTTGCTTAATAATTTTCCACACAAACTTGCCTTGTGTATGGAGATTTTAATTTATTTGCAAGAAATCTTGTATTTAATTAATCATAGAATATAAATTAATCAATTAATTATTTAATTATTATTTTAGGAATTAAATTTGATATAATCACAAAATAAATAAATTAATAATTAATATGTCTTGGACTCAAATTTGGCAATAAAATTTAACTGTCTACACACCATCAATGTGTATAATTATTCATATTACACAATACACAGTATTGATTCCACATACTTAGTACGGTATCATATTAGTAGTACTTAGTCACATTATATAGTATTACCATTAGTACTAACCAATTTACGGATAATTAATCACATTACATATTGTAGACTGACTACAATTCTGAGATTGATTAACTAGAGGGACATCTGGATTACCTCCAACCAAAAATGTAGGTTGGCTCTCCTTGCACGATGCAGGTGATGAAACTGGTTTCACAGGCTCAGGAGATGAACTTGCTGACTTTATATAGCTTTCCCCATGCGGAGAACTTGACGAAGTAGTTGTTTTGGATGCAGAGTTATGAGTTACTGAGCATTTCAAGGCAACATCAGACCCACTCGGAGTTCTGCTCCCAGCATGAGAAGCCTCTGGAAAGCGCGATTTGGAATGCCACGCAGATACACCCCGGGTTGAACCAGACTTTGTATCAATACTATTCATTTCAGCTTCCACGCGTTTCTTCCATGTGTCAACTAAAGTCCGTGACTTCCTCTTAATTTCAAAGTTTTTATGTGATCGTAGATGATTCACAGATCTGCCAATGTTGCACATCTGAAGGGCATGAAGGTTTACTGGAAGTTTATCTAGTGCACGAAGTAAAACCAAAATAAATTCCTCGATTGACTTATCACCGTCCTTCAAACTATTACCGTCTCCAATCTTCCCTTTGTGAATATCCTGTAGCCATTCATCTAATACATGCAAACCACGGAGCTGCACAAAACGATTTAGGCAATCAACCCTGTCAATGGCGGCCATTACACCTGCAATCATCGATCGGCTAACCAGATCCATTTTTCTTTCTGTTCTATCTGGTTGCATTAGCTGGACAAGTTTTTCAACCCCTACCAAATCCACTACTCCTCCTTTTTCAGTTATTCGTGCAATCTCAGATTTCCAAATTGCTTTCGTTTTTATACTGAATATGTTCACCATCATCAGATCTTAAAGAACGTTCTCGTTTGAAAGGATCAGCCCCATGGTCTACTCTTTCCCTATTCTTTCCCTTGACCTGAGAAGTATTTTGACCACTATCTGAGGCAGGTTTCAATTGTGAGGTTGACGTCGGACCATTCAATTGCTTTGGGGAACGAACATCAGACTGAGATGTTGCATGCATTTCTGTCCTGGTTTTGTATAAGAGCTGGTCAACTTCTTTTTGTTGCTCCTCAAGATCATATAGCTTAATAAGTAGCAGAAAAGTAACAATAAATTATTTTTCAAACAATAAAAGGTTTAACATTTGCCTACTTTTCATCGTACCCTCTCCCTTTCCCCCTTCCCCTTCCCTCACAACCCCTTCTATCCATATTTGGTGGAAAACATAGTAGTTAATGACGTAACGCACAGCAAATATGATTTTTTTTTTTTTTTTTTTTTTTTTTTTTTGTATTTTAAAAATGCTAATAAAGTTCAACAAATATAAAGCATGAACAACTAACTTTAGTACATCAAACCCTAAATAAGGAAGTAATCGAACAACTTGAGCAATTTTCATCATCTTTCAACACTTCCCAAATCAAACCAGTTGAATTTTAATCTAATTTTTCAGGACATAATTCAAGCTAATCTTCAAACAGCAAATTCCGCTAATTACGACCAAATCAGTATAGGTAACTCAAATTAATCAAATTTCAGCCCTTTTAAGAACAAATCCGTTAAATCAGAAGCAAATTCCAGCAAGAATTATACAATTCTCAAATGATTGTTGATTTTTTAATTATACTAAGAAGACAAAAGAAAACAGAAGAACCGAGATAAGCAGAGAGGAAGAGACCCAGAGAGCCAAGATGGTTGCTGTAGGAGGGAAAAGTGGTGGCAGCTGTTTGGAGGAGGGATTTTTGACAGTGGCTGTGAACTTTTTACTAGTGTTTTTATTCTACAGATTAATATCTTTTAATCTTCTAGCTAGGTACGCAACTTTTCTGTATTCTGTGTGTGTGTTGCGTGTGTTTCTTGTTGCAGATGATTTTTGCTAGTGCTTTCTATTTAATTTTATGGCATAATATATATTATTTGATGCAATTAACTGTCAAAGTAAAGTTGAGAATTTATGCTTATACTCCCACTCCATGTGGGTGATGATGCAGTTTTTGCTAATTATAATATTATATACCCACTTTCGAAAGTGAAAGGATTGATTCTTTGATAGTAATCTTTTTTTGGAGTAGAATGCTAAAAGCATTCCAATTCCATGTGGTTTATCTAAATGTAGGGCTGTCAATGGGGCGGATTTCAATCCGGATCCGATCCGAATCCGGTCCGATTTATTAGGATAATTGTCCGATTAGTGATCTGATAGACCTGATCCGATTAAGAAGATTCGTAATCCGAATTATATGGAGCGAATATGGATCTAGGCTGGTTCGATCCGTTACATATTCATATCCGATATATATTACTATATGTTGTTTATATATTATGTATTTAAATAAAAATAAAAATAAAAATAAAAATAAACTATCTATGTTCCACTAAAATCTTTTACTATATTAAAAATAATTTTAAAAAGAAATGCATGAGAGATGTTGGTGGACTGACCAGATAACTAATTGGGTCTACAACATATTAATTTATACTATTTAATAAGAAAAATCAAACCATAACCATTCATCCTTCAATTTTTATCTTCTCTTTCATTTCTCAATATTGAGTTTTCTTCTTCTTTGTCCCAGTTTATATCTTTTTTACTTATATTTTTGTTTATTCTTTTGTTCTAATTTTTATCGTTTATATTTGTCCATCATATTCCATCTTCTACAATTGATTGGCAATAGTTTCGATGAAGTAAGTAAAATTTTACATTTTTAATTCATGATGGTGGAATCTGCAAGTGATTTGGAGGAAAACGGAAAAAAAAAGTTAGCTTGCTAAATGGATCCGAATAATTTATCTGGATCCGGGATATCCGCCATATTCGGATCGGGTTGCTAATATTCCAGATCCGAGCGGATCCGGATCCGAAAAGAAGAAATGGAAATCGGACTCGGATCCGGATCTGCCCTGATCCGGTCCGAGTCCGACCCATTGACAGCCCTATCTAAATGAAAAGAAAAACTTAGTGTTAATATTTTATTAGATTATATTATTCATCTCCAATTTAGAAGTTATCGATCCTATCAATCAACACGAAGTTGTCGTCTATTTTCCAAGTAAACAAAGGGGTTATTTTTTTAATTAAAAAAATTATGGAGATCGATTATTACAATTTCTTATGTTTAAGGGGGTTTAATGTCACATTTCAAGTGAACAAGAGGGGTTTGACGTTTTTATTTCGTAGAAAAAATAACATTTGAAACTTAATTTTTAATTCCCCTCTAAATTGGGAGAATGGTTATCACTTATAGTCAATGAAGATGTTGTGGTCTGGCGAATGGGTGAATGTCCATGACTTGTTAACAAATGATTTTTTTTTTCTAATTGTAGTAATAAAGGGACTATTTTACCAATTAGGTAAAGCACTTGGTATAATTTTATGCATTTTACTCTATTCCTTTTTTCGGTAATTATACGAGAGAGAGAATTACACGTTGTATATCACACTTTACTTTACTTTACATATTTGGTATTTAACTTTTTAAAAAAACACATTTGATATCATAATTTGATTCTCATTGACATATTTAGGTTTTCGTCAAATATGTCAACAATTCTATTAAAATATTGTCAAAACTCCAGTTGCTTTCCACGGTTCATATTCAAGTTTTTTTGATCGCTAGACACAATTTAATGGTTCAAATATTTTACGGTAAAACTAAATCTGTTAACCGTCAAATTATGGTACCAATTATGTTTCTCCCAAAGACTTGATACCAATTGTATAAAATAGGATAAAGTATTGTATTACAAGTGTAATTCGCTGTAATTATACTACATTATTCTTTGGCTGCATGTTGGGAATTTTTTGGTTCCAAAAGTGGAATTCTCTTCTTTATAATTAACTGATTGAAAGTTCATTTATTGTTGTGCTTAGTTTAGAGCCATGAATAATGGAATACAAGAGACTCTACTTAGCTCAAATACCGAACAAAAGAGTGATTTGAAGGAGAACATCTTTGAAGAATCCAAGAAAATATGGAGGGTGGCATTGCCAAGTATGATTTCAAGAGTTACTTCATTTGGAGCTGTAGTTGTGACTCAATCGTTTATCGGACACATAAGTTCAACCGATCTTGCTGGTTACGCTCTTGTTCAGACCTTAAGCTTTCGATTTGTCAATGGCATTGTGGTAAATTATTCATTCTTCATATATATCCAATTGTATTTATCATTACCAATACTAGGCTATGTTTGGTTTAGTTATAATGTGTTTTTATCTTGTATAGATTGGAATGTCAAGTGCAACTGAAACTCTATGTGGCCAAGCCTTTGGAGCAAAACAATACCACATGATGGGTATTTTCTTACAAAGATCATGGCTAGTCAACCTCGTTACATTAACCATTTTCCTTCCCGTTTTTCTCTTGGCAAGACCAATCTTTGAGCTGCTTGGCGAAGAAGAATCCATCGCGAAATCTGCAGGAAACATTTCTCTATGGTTCATTGCATTCATCTATAGCATTGTTTTCTCAACAACAATCCAAATGTATCTCCAAGCACAACAGAAGAACATGGTCATTGCTTGGCTATCCGGTTTTCAACTTCTAATACACATTCATTTATCTTGGCTTTTCATTTATGTTCTAAATTGGGGGGTCCTGGGTGCAATGGGTGCACTATGCATATCTTCATGGTTCTTGGTGTTTGGAGAATTTGTGTATATTTTCGGAGGTTGGTGTCCCGACTCGTGGAAAGGGTTCACATTTGCTGCACTGAAGGACATATTTCCGGTAGTGAAGCTCTCGATTTCTTCTGGTGTGATGATCTGGTAAATCTCCTTTCTTGTGATTGTTTATACTAAAATTGGGATCAACCCAATTCATGTTTACAGATTTTGTTCATTGATTTTTTCTGCCATTTTGAATGTTTTATAGCTTGGAGTTGTGGTATTATGCCATTCTTGTTTTACTGGCTGGATATATGAAAAATGCAGAGGTTGCCATATCTGCATTCTCTATATGGTAAGTAACAAAAATTGTTTTTGGTGGCAGCAAGCTAAGTGACATTATAAAAAAATGTGGCAAGTCACAAATCTAATCGCAGTTGAATTTCTGTGATATTGTTTAATGACATTTATCTATTCTTGTGACACTTTACAGTGCTTCGTCTAGTTATAAAAGTGACAATTAACATCTAACCATGCATACTGTGGAAAGAATACTGTATAACATTTTTGTATATAAATGTCAATCGTTGCGATGTAGCTAAATGTCACTAATTTTAACTGCAAGTTACATTATAAAGTTTCAGGGACATTTGAAATATGTGGCCCTTTTTTCCTTTTTGAATTATGACACTTTTTTTCATAATGATAAGCTTGCTGCCACTAAAAATAATGTGTTCTAGACACGGTTTTTTTTTTTTTTTTTTTTTGGGGCACTATATAAATTTTATCCTTTTCTGATTGAAATTAAATTTGAAGCCTCAATGTCACTGCTTGGGAATTCATGATCAGCCTCGGCTTTATGGGTGCTGCAGTGTATGTATTTATTAATAATTCTTGTACAAATTTATATATGTTATGTAGTTTATCTGGAAATCAATAACTTAGTTCTCGTTTTTCGCTTGAACAGAGTACGAGTCGCGAATGAGCTAGGCAGAGGTGATGCTAAAGCTACAAAATTTTCAATCAAAGTCGTGATCATCACATCATTTTTAATTGGGATAATTTTTTGGATTCTTTGCTTGATATTCGGAAACAAAATTGGGTATTTGTTTTCGAACGAAGAAGAAGTAGTACAGAGTGCATCAGATCTTTCTGTTCCACTAGCTTTCTCAGTGTTGTTTAATAGCCTTTATCCAGTGCTCTCAGGTGAACTACTTCTTACAATTTATATTAAATCTAATTGCCTTAATTAAAGTTTATTAAATTAATTCTCCAAAATTAAATTTTTTTTTCTTTTTTTTTGTATTGTTTTTCTATATCAGGTGTGGCAATAGGATCAGGTTTGCAAACAAAAGTTGCAGTTATTAACTTAATATGCTTTTATGGTATTGGACTTCCAGTTGGTGCTGTTCTTGGATATGTGACCCATCTCCAAGTGAAGGTAATACATTTGTTCTTAAGCTTGCCAAAATTAGTGAAATAATTACAGGGAATTGGGTGCGGTGTGATATTACAAAACGAAAACATAGGATTTTAACAAAATAGTGATTTTTTTAGAATTAGACAAATTAGAAGAGGTGTTTTTGGATTTCACCGTGGTCAAAGCCCAGGAACATACCCGGATCCAGTCCAACTAAACTTGGACTCATTTCGGCTACGAAATACTTGGCAATGTAAATTAACTGAATTAATAGGTGTATTGATTTTACAGGGCATATGGATTGGAATGATTAGTGGAGTTGTTACAGTGACAATTGCACTTGGTTTCATGACATGGAGAACAAACTGGGATGAAGAGGTAAGTAGAAAGAAAAAAAATGATCATGATATAGAAAAGAATGTAAGCAATATCGTTTAATTAATTAATTATTAATTATTTTTCAGGTATCTAAAACCTCAGCTCGTCTCAAGAGATGGTACCTGAAATCCTCAGATGAAAAATAGAAAAGCCCTTATATTGAAAAAAGTATGGTAAAAAAAAGAAGAAATTAAAACATAATGTTGTTTGGTGGATGCATGAATTCATATTTAATAAAGAGACAATTTTATTTTTATTAATTAATAAAAATAATTTTATTTATGAAAGGGGCGGGGTAGTTTTGGAATAAAAACTACAAAACTATAAAATATGGAGTAAGTGTTACAATTGATACTTTAGGGGGATAACTGATACCACCCCATACTTTAAGGGTGTACGTAAACTGTATTTCACCCTTATTATTATGCTTTAAATACGAAGTCTCCTACCATTTATTAATGGATTGCACTTTTCAATTTAAGCCATTGGTTTTTGGTCTTTTATTCGTGTCTTGTAATGTTAGGAGGAGAGTTTTGAATGAAATAGTGTCCGGCAAGCCAACTGTATGACAGTCATTTATTTTAATAAATTAATGAATTATTCAAATAAATGCACATTATTATATATTGTCAACTTTATCTTATGTAATAATCATCAACGCATAAGGATAGAAGTCCTTAGATCACAGGGCTATGCGACCACCCGTGGACTGATCTCCTCACAAGATTTGCAAATGAATTACTGGTAAGTTTTCAAAATAAAGTGTTTTTATTTATTTTATTTTTTTGAAGAAAGTTATTAGCACGGTAATTACACTCACACGTCAATTTTATTTGATCGATATATATTACTTTATGTTATACTCTCTCCGTCCTCCTTTGCCCATTGCAGAAAATTCTTCACGTTCTTTTGGGTTTTGGCTCGTAGTTTTATGTAAAAGTTTTAAAAAAAAATTTTTTAGGTATTTTTATGTTTGTGCCCTTAAAAATATTGATGAAGAACTAGTGATGTCAAATCATACTTTTTGGCCTAGTGATTCGAAAAGTAATTATAGGATAATTAATTTTACTAAAATTTATTTTGGTAATAATTGATTATGATAAAAGTTAATTATAGAATAATTGCTTTTGTATAATAGCTTTTGTAAAAGTAACACTTTAGTTGCTTCTAAAATAAGTTTATTTTTTGCTTCTCGAGATCCCAAAAGTGAATATGATCTTGGGGGCCCCAAACACCATGAAAATCACGATTGAATAAAAGTAACTTTTATAATCGGGCTAAACACTTCAAAAATCACAATAGAAAGTAAAAGTGATTTTAAGAGCTCCAATCGCTGTGTCAAACTCACCCTTTTATGTGGTAGGATTTTGTGAGAAAAATAAATCAATTTTATGAAATGGATTGTTGTTTTGAAACATACCAAAGAAGAAATATGAACAAAAATAAAATGACGGAGTGGATATTAATTACCGAATATTTAACTGCTTGAATATAGCTATATACCTTTCAACAAGTCATTTAAAAGTTGTACGCAGTAATCCACTTATAAATGAGTCGGGATTTTTTTTTCCAAGGGTATTTATGCCATACACTCGGCTTAAGTAGGAAACAGTCCCAAAAAGGATTCAAGCTTGAGTTCATCATATTTTGAGGATTAATTCCTTTTACTAGATCAATCACTTAAATATTATGATTTTTTACGGAAACAAAAAATAACTTTTTTAGTGTTGAAATAATGAAGAAAAAGCTTTTTTTTTTAAAGTTGTGAAAAGATTATTATGCGCGCATTGACGACCTATATATTATAAATACATTATAGATAATTTTTATGTTAAAAAATTAATCATCAATAGTGATATATTTGGTTTTTGAGGGGTCTAATTGCAAAATATACGCTAATTAATATAATATGGTGGGGGGGTTTATTAAACAAGACTAATGTACAAATTTCCTTGTTAGAACAACTTTTGAAATTTTAGTCCCATAAATCTATATCTTTAGCACTTTTGTTTCGTACTTTACAAAATTGCTCTTTATATAAGTCACACTTTTTTAAAATTTTAGTCCCATTAATTATTACGTTTCATGAGCTGATACGTGTATCATTAGAAAACTCTCATCAAGAGCTTTCCAGCCATATAAATGACAGATGAAGAAAATGTAAATAAAATCTTTCAATTTTGATATTAAATGTGTCTTTTTTGAAAGTTTGGTACCAAATATTTGAAGTAGGTAAACACGTCTGTTATGAAAAATACAATTCCCCTCTAGTCTTACTGATTGTGCAATAAAAACTATTGATAGTTTTCGAAATATCAACAAGTCATAAGAATATTTTAATGAATTCTACATCTATTTTGAAATATTAAGAAAAAAAAAAACACATGACACACTCGTATCGCTAGGCCAAACTCACTCTTAATAACATTCAACAACTAACTCTTAAAGAATTCATTTGTAAAAAATAGGATGAAATACAATTTCCCTTAAAGTATTGAAGTGATATTAATTACCTCTTAAAGTATCAGTTGTAATACTTACCTCATTTGTAATAATATTAAACATTTTATTACGAAACTATCCCCACCTCTTTTTTTATAATAAATAAATTGTTTTTTTTTTATTAATTTATCAAAAAAATATTTATTAATTATGAATTCATCCATCCATCCACCAAATAATATTATGTTTCAATTTCTTCATTTCTTTTGTTTCATTCGCTTTTAAATGTCTCAAAGTTTTTCTTTATTTTCATCTCATTTTTTTCATTATTTTTGTTTCAATTCGTTTTCTCTGTTTTATATTTTAATTTTTTTTAATTATTTCTATCAAAATTTTTTATTTTTATTTTCTTAATTTTTATTTGGTGATAATTATCTCCTTCGATACGAATTATTATTCAAAATGTTGAGTATTCTCCTTCAAATTCTTTCTCGCAAAATTCAAGTTTGACACCAAATAATATAATATTTTAATTTCCTCATTTCTTTATAAAAATAAAATATTTACTAATTATGAATACATCCATCCACCAAACGATATTATATTTTAATTTATTCATTGTTTTGTTTCCTTCGATTAGAAAAATATGAGATGAAAATAAAAAAAAATTTGAGATCGAAAAAAAGAAAGAAAATAAAAGAAATGAAAATACTAAAACATAATGTTATTTGATGAATAAATAAATACATAATTAAAAAAATTATTATTTATGAAAAGGACAAAGTATTTTTAAAATAAAAATAAAAATTACAAAACTATAATAAAGGAATGTAAGGTCATCTCCAACCCGTAGGGCTATTTACAGCCTTGGGGTGTCAATCTCCACCCGGGGAATCTGCACCCCCCTGAGCATCATCTCCAACCGGTAGGGCTATCTCTTCCAATTAATTAAAAAAAAGTCTTCCCCACTCTCACCTATATTATCTATAATAATAACAATAATAGTAGTAGTACCAATAATAATAATAATAATAATAATAATAATATTAATAATAATATATGATGCGTCGTCACACAATACGATCATTAGAAGTCAACAAACAACTTCAAAAGGACTTAGTCGCTCATGCGTGGGCCTTTCATCGTGGCTAAGATTTAAATTATTAGAATGTTTTTATAAGTTCTTATAAGTTAGTATCTACTTAATATGTTATTTTATTTATCTATGTAAGTTGTTATTTGTATCCACGTATGTGTACAAGTATTTGGAGTAATTTAATGCAAAATTGTATTTCTATATTTTGTCTCAATTATACATTCAACATTAATGCTATATTAGAGTTTAAATAAAATTAAAATATTTCAAATCAAATTTTAAATGTGGCTAAATAAATTATTGTTTCATAGACAAATATATATAATTTTAAAATTAATAACGGATAAGAATTTTTTTATACTATAATTTTTTTGAATTTTACTTTCATGTTGCAATTTTTATATCTAATAATGTTACATCTTTAATTTAAATTAAATTGTTATTAAACATACAATAATTTTTATAATTAAATGTAACTTTTATTTTTTAGTTAATTAAAATAAATAAGGTATTGTTAAAATTTGTAGTTAATTTTTAAAATATTTTTAACTATTTTTATTATTAATTTATTTATTAATATTAATTTAAAAATTTAATAAAAAAAAATAAAAGAAATCCATCAGGTGACGCCACCTGATGGCTTGTCAGATGGGCTGTGGGCACAGCCTTGGGCGGTCCAAATGGACCGCCCTTTCTCTTCTCCAACCCGGAAATGGCGGGCTGGCCCAAATCGACCCACCCTCAGCCCGGGTTGGAGATGGCCTAAATGTTACATGTGATACTTTAGGATAATAAGGGTCTATTTGGATGGGTTTTGGCTCGATTTTGAGGGTCTCGGTTTAAAAAAATTGGTTTGGGTGGTTTCGATGAAACCTTTGAGACTTCATTTGGATGAGTTTTGGCTCTTGGGTTTTGTGGTTTGAATAAGTTGAAACCTCATTTGGATTGTGTTTGGATGTTGGGGTTTAGGGGAAAAAGTAGGTGATAGGTGTCAAATCAATGTCTTTTTTAGTGAGAATTGGGGGAAAAAGTAGATGGTAGGTGTCAAATCAATGTTTTATAGGTTTGAAGAGTTTGAGCGTGGATTTCTGAATAGGTTTTTGATGGTTTTATGAGTTTGACGAAAACTCATTTGAAAGGGTTTTGGCTCGGTCTCACGAAACACATGAGACCGGACCAAAACACATCCAAACACAGCCTAAGTATTTCATAATTTCAAATCCAAGGCCCTTCTCTGTCATATTTATGGAATGTCTCGGTAGGAAAAAAAGATCCAAACGCGTGTAATCAATTATTGCCCATGTTTTACCCATTTTGGCGAAAAATCATTAAACTGAGAAAATAGTTCAACCTCTGACAAGTGACAACTAACTGCCTAAATTTATGAATATATAATGAGCAACGTAACTCTATTATTTGTCACATATTTTTTCATAAATAATGAGGCTATTAACCCTTTTCATCAAGCTAAGTGTATAAGAAATCTTCTAGCTAGGTACGCACTTTTCTGTATTCTGTGTGTGTGTATGTGTTGTGTGTGTTTCTTTGTGCAAATGATTCTTGCTAGTGCTTCTATTTATGGCATAATATATATTTATATTATTTGATGCAATTGTCAAAGTAAAATTGAGAATTTATGCTTATACTCAATGTTTTGAATACTGGATCGGGCCGGTCGGTTGATCCGATTCAATCGCTAATCGGTCTTCAATTCGGTCCGGTTCATCCCTAAAAATCAATCTCTTAATTAACCAGTTTGAACCGGTAAAACCAGCTCCAAAACCGGTAAAATCAGTGAACCAATGGTTCACTTAAATTTTTTTTTTTTTAAATTCAGAGAATTTTTGTTATTGTTATTTATTTGAACACTTGTTTAATATTTAATTGAATTACATTTATATACTTTAATTGGAATAACATTCATTATTTTAGTGTTTTCACAATCAATGCAATAATACATTTTCTTTTACATAAAGAAGTACATAACCATTTTCTCATCATTGTGAATAATATTATTTTGTGTATGAAAATTCAAATCAATTACCATATAAACATCAACTTACAACAATAGAACCCAAATGAACAAGCCAAAACTTTGAAAATGAGATGAACTTTTAATTTTGTTGTCTTGTTTTGAATATATGTATATTTGAGGAATAATTGAGATTTATATTTTTGACATTGATCTTAATTATTAAGACATTTTGATTATTTGCATGAAAAATTAAAAATTTATATTGACAAAGAATGATAATTTCTTGAATTATAATTGTATTTTAGATAATCTAAAAATATATATATAAATATTACATAATAATAAAGTCACACCGGTTATACTGATCGAACCAGTGATTGACCCGATCTAACCGATCGAACCAGTAACCAGTAAGGCTTCCGGTTCAATGACCGATTCGGTTTTAAAAACACTGTTTATACTCCCACTCAATGTGGGTGATGATGCAGTTTTTGCTAATTATTGGATTATAATGGTAAAAGCATTCCATGTGGTTTATCTAAATGACAAGAAGAACTTATTGTTAGTATTTTATTAGATTATTTTATTCATCTCCAATTTAGAAGTTATCGATCCTATCAATCACTACGAGAGTTGTCGTCTATTTTTAAGTGAACAGGTAAAATAAGTGAACAGGGGGTTATTTCTATAACTAAAAAAGTTACGGAGATCGATTATTACAATTCTTATGTTTAAGGGGGATTAATGTCATATTTTAAGTGAACAAGAGTGTTTTGACATTTTATTTCGTAGAAAAAATAACATTTGAAACTTAATTTTTAATTCCCCTCTAAATTAGGATGAATGGATATCACTTATAGTCAATGAAGATGTTGTGGTCTGGCGAATGGGTGAATGTCCAAGACTTGTTAACAAATGAGTGTTTTTCTAGTAGAAGTAATAAAGGGATTATTTTACCATGCAATTAGGTAAAGCACATGGTATAATTTTATGCATTTTACTCTATTCCTTTTTTCGGTAATTATACGAGAGAATTGCACGATGTATATCACACTTTACTTTACATATTTAGTATTTAACTTTTCAAAAAAACACATTTGATATCATAATTTGATTCCCATTGACATATTTAGGTTTTCGTCAAATATGTCAACAATTCTATTAAAATATTGTCAAAACTCTAGTTGCTTTCCACGGTTCATATTCAAGTTTTTTTGAAGGGCTAGACACAATTTAACAGTTCAAATATTTTATGGTAAAACTAAATCTGTTAACCGTCAAATTATGGTACCAATTATATTTCTTCCAAAGACTTGATACCAATTGTATAAAATAGGATAAATTATTGTATTACAAGTGTAATTCGCTGTAATTATACTCCATTATTCTTTGGCTGCATGTTGGGAATTTTTTTGTTTCAAAAGTCGAATTCTCTTCTTTATAATTATCTGATTGAAAGTTCATTTATTGTTGTGCTTAGTGTAGAGCCATGGATAATGGAATACAAGAGACTCTACTTAGCTCAAATACCGAAAAAAAGAGTGATTTGAAGGAGAACATTTTTGAAGAATCCAAGAAAATATGGAGGGTGGCATTGCCAAGTATGATTTCAAGAGTTACTTCATTTGGAGTTGTAGTTGTGACTCAATCGTTTATCGGACACATAAGTTCAACGGATCTTGCTGGTTACGCTCTTGTTCAGACTTTAAGCGTTCGATTTGTCAATGGTATTCTGGTAAATTATTCGCTCTTCATATCCAATTGTATTTATCATTACGAATACTAGGCTATGTTTGGTTTAGTTATAATTTGTTTTTATCTTGTATAGATTGGAATGTCAAGTGCAACTGAAACTCTATGTGGCCAAGCCTTTGGAGCAAAACAATACTACATGATGGGTATTTTCTTACAAAGATCATGGCTAGTCAACCTCGTTACATTAACCATTTTCCTTCCCGTTTTTCTCTTGGCAAGACCAATCTTTGAGCTGCTTGGCGAAGAAGAATCCATCGCGAAATCTGCAGGAAACATTTCTCTATGGTTCATTGCATTCATCTATAGCATTGTTTTCTCAACAACAATCCAAATGTATCTCCAAGCACAACAGAAGAACATGGTCATTGCTTGGCTATCCGGTTTTCTACTTCTAATTCACATTCCTTTATCTTGGCTTTTCGTTGATGTTCTAAATTGGGGGATCCCGGGTGCAATGGGTGCACTATGCATATCTTCTTGGTTCTTGGTGTTTGGAGAATTTTTTTTTATTTTCGGAGGTTGGTGTCCCGACTCGTGGAAAGGTTTCACAGTTGTTGCACTGAAGGATATCTTTCCGGTAGTGAAGCTCTCGATTTCTTCTGGTTTGATGGTCTGGTAAATCTCCTATCTTGTGATTGTTTAATTATACTGAAATTGGGATCATCCCTATTCATGTTTACAAATTTTGTTCATTGATTTTCTGCCATTTTGAATGTTTTATAGCTTGGAGTTTTGGTTTTATGCCATTCTTGTTTTACTGGCTGGATATATGAAAAATGCAGAGGTTGCCATATCTGCATTCTCTATATGGTAAGTAACAAAAATTGTTTTTGGTGGCAGCAAGCTAAGTGACATTATAAAAAAATGTGGCAAGTCACAAATCTAATCGCAGTTGAATTTCTGTGATATTGTTTAATGACATTTATCTATTCTTGTGACACTTTACAGTGCTTCGTCTAGTTATAAAAGTGACAATTAACATCTAACCATGCATACTGTGGAAAGAATACTGTATAACATTTTTGCATATAAATGTCTCATGTTGCCATGTAGCTAAATGTCAATAATTTTAACTGCAAGTTACATTATAAAGTTTCAGGGACATTTGAAATATGTGGCCCTTTTTTCCTTTTGAATTATGACTACGTTGTTATATTTTTGTGACACTTTTTTCATAATGATAAGCTTGCTGCCATGATAAACAATTTGTTCTAGTGATGCCTTTTTTTTTTGGGCACTATATAAATTTTCTCTCTTTCTGATTGAAATTAAATTTGTAGCCTCAATGTCACTACTTGGCTATTCATGATCAACATCGGCTTTTTGGGTGCTGCAGTGTATGTATTTTTTAATAATTCTTGTACAAATTTATATATGTTATGTCGTTTTTCAAGAAATCGATAACTTAGTTCTCGTTTTTCGCTTGAACAGAGTACGAGTCGCGAATGAGCTAGGCAGAGGTGATGCTAAAGCTACAAAATTTTCAATCAAAGTCGTGTTCAGCACATCATTTTTAATTGGGATAATTTTTTGGATTCTTTGCTTGATATTCGGAAGCAAAATTGGGTATTTGTTTTCGAACGAAGAAGAAGTAGTACAGAGTGTATCAGATCTTTCTGTTCCACTAGCTTTCTCAGTGTTGTTTAATAGCCTTTTTCCAGTGCTCACAGGTGAACTACTTCTTACAATTTATATTAAATCTAATTGCCTTAATTAAAGTTTATTAAATTAATTCTCCAAAATTTCAACTTTTTTGATGCATTGTATTTCTATATCAGGTGTGGCAGTAGGATCAGGTTGGCAAACAAAAGCTGCAGTTATTAACTTAATATGCTTTTATGGTATTGGACTTCCAGTTGGTCTTGTTCTTGGATATGTGACCCATCTCCAAGTGAAGGTAATACATTTGTTCTTAAGCTTGTCAAAATTAGTGAAATAATTACAGGGAATTGGGTGCGGTGTGATATTACAAAACGAACACATAGGATTTTTAAAAAATATAACAATGCAGCGATTTTTTTTAGGATTAAACAAATTACAAGGAGTGTTTTTGGATTTCACCGTGGTCAAAACCCATGAACATACCCGGATCCAGTCCAACTAAACTTGGACTTGTTTCGGCTCCGAAATATTTGGCAATGTAAATTAACTGAATTAATGGGTGTATTGATTTTACAGGGCATATGGATTGGAATGATTAGTGGAGTTGTTACTGTGATACTTGCACTTGGTTTCATGACATGGAGAACAAACTGGGATGAAGAGGTAAGTAGAAATAAAAAAAATGATGATGATATAGAAAAGAATGAAAGCAATATCGTTTAATTAATTAATTAGTAATTATTTTGCAGGTATCTAAAACCTCAGCTCGTCTCAAAAGATGGTACCTGAAATCCTCAGATGAAAAATAGAAAAGTCCTTATATTATTA
Source organism: Penstemon barbatus (assembly GCA_003313485.2). Lineage (NCBI taxonomy): Eukaryota > Viridiplantae > Streptophyta > Magnoliopsida > Lamiales > Plantaginaceae > Penstemon > Penstemon barbatus. The sequence goes on along the minus strand of CM064883.1, from coordinate 16,681,480 downwards.
TCATGCTTTAAATACGAAGTCTCCTACCATTTATTAATGGATTGCACTTTTCAATTTAAGCCATTGGTTTTTTAGTCTTAATCAGTTTAGATGTCTTGTAATGTTATGAGGAGAGTTTTTTGGACTTTTAAGAAAAGGAAAGAGCATGTGTAATGGATAGATTTTTGATATGTTTGATTTAGAGGTTATTGAGTAATGATAATATTTTTCGAATTCCATTTGGAACTTGGATGGAAGCATTTTCATGAGTCTGTCTAAAGATCAGTTGTGGTCAAGACTCATTTGTGCGCAGAGTGTACAACAGTATGGTGGGATCCCGATGCTTGGTGGAGACAATTCCCGCGATTTACATCTTTCCGGGTTCTAGGACAAAGATTCTGAGTGTCCAGAATTAGTTTAATGTAAGCTTGGACATTTGGGTCATAAAAAAAATATTTGATTTATGTTTTAGTAGGAGTATTAAATTGGTTGTTAATTAACTGTCGAATTAATATGCTGAATAAAATTGAAAACAATGAAGATTCTCTTGAAAACATTTTTCCAAAAAAGAAAAAGTGTGTTTCGTCCTTGTTTTATTTTTTCAGAAATGTTTGAAAATTAAATAAAGTGGCCGGTCCAACCTTCTTAGGGATCTAGGCAATAATTAAATTTGGATCTTGTATCTTAAAAAGAGGGACTTCTAAGGTGACGCAACGCTATGTGACGCCAATTTAATTTAAGGCATTGGATCATAAATATGTAATCACAACCACGTAAATTTTATAATACAGAATAAAATTAAACTTAGTTAATTATGAATTACCTGTTAAAACTATAGTTTATCTTATATTCTTTAATATCCCAAAATTAACTTCCCTAAATGTTTCTAATTTCCTTCTTTTTTTTTTTTTTTTTTTTTTATCTAAATTAATATCAAATCACCATAAAAATTATATATGTTTCCACATTGTGTGGTACTAGTTCATATATAATAATACAACACCATCAATGTGGATAATTATTCACCTTACACATTATTGACTCCACATAGTAGTAATTAGTCACATTATATAGTATTACCATTAGTACTAACCAATTTACGGATAATTAATCACATTACATTGTAGCCTGACTACAATTCTGAGATTGATTAACTAGAGGGACATCTGGATTACCTCCAACCAAAACTGTAGGCTGGCTCTCCTTGCACGATGCCGGTGATGAAACTGGTTTCACAGGCTCAGGAGATGAACTTGCTGACTTTATATAGCTTTCCCCATGCGGAGACCTCGACGAAGTAGTTTTGGATGCAGAGTTATGAGTTACTGAGCATTTCAAGGCAACATCAGACCCACTCGGAGTTCTGCTCCCAGCATGAGAAGCCTCTGGAAAGCGCGATTTGGAATGCCACGCAGATACATCCCGGGTTGAACCAGACTTTGTATCAATACTATTCATTTCAGCTTCCACGCGTTTCTTCCATGTGTCAACTAAAGTCCGTGACTTCCTCTGAATTTCAAAGTTTTTAAGTGATCGTAGATGATTCACAGATCTGCCAATGTTGCACATCTGAAGGGCATGAAGGTTTACTGGAAGTTTATCTAGTGCACAAAGTAAAACCAAAATAAATTCCTCGATTGACTTATCACCGTCCTTCAAACTATTACCGTCTCCAATCTTCCCTTTGTGAATATCCTGTAGCCATTCATCCAATACAGGCAAACCACGGAGCTGCACAAAACGATTTAGGCAATCAACCCTGTCAGTGGCGGCCATTACACCTGCAAGCATTGATCGGCTAACCAGATCCATTTTTCTTTCTGTTCTATCTGGTTGCATTAGCTGGACAAGTTTTTCAACCCCTACCAAATCCACTACTCCTCCTTTTTCTGTTATTCGTGCAATCTCAGATTTCAAATTGCTTTCGTTTTTATACTGAAGATGTTCACCATCATCAGATCTTAAAGAACGTTCTCGTTTGAAAGGATCAGCCCCATGGTCTACTCTTTCCCTATTCTTTCCCTTGACCTGAGAAGTATTTTGACCACTATCTGAGGCAGGTTTCAATTGTGAGGTTGAAGTCGGACCATTCAATTGCTTTGGGGAACGAACATCAGACTGAGATGTTGCATGCATTTCTGTCCTGGTTTTGTATAAGAGCTGGTCAACTTCTTTTTGTTGCTCCTCAAGATCATATAGCTTAATAAGTAGCAGAAAAGTAACAATAAATTATTTTTCAAACAATAAAAGGTTTAACATTTGCCTACTTTTCATCGTACCCTCTCCCTTTCCCCCTTCCCCTTCCCTCACAACCCCCTCTATCCATATTTGGTGGGAAACATAGTAGTTAATGACGTAACGCACAGTGAAAGCAAAGGTGTCTCGGAGCCATAGCTCAAGCTTTCTGAAAATAGAGTGTGAATATGATTTTTTTTTTTTTTGTATTTTAAAAATGCTAATAAAATTCAACAAATATAAAGCATAAACAACTAACTTTAGTACATCAAACCCTAAATTAGGAAGTAATCCAACAATTAGCAATTTTCATCATCTTTCAACACTTCCCAAATCAAACCAGTTGAATTTTAAGCTAATTTTTCAGTACATAATTCAAGCTAATCTTCAAACAGCAAATTCCGCTAATTAAAACCAATTCAGTATAGGTAACTCAAATTAATCAAATTTCAGCCCTTTTAAGAACAGATCCATTAAATCAGAAACAAATTCCAGCAAGAATTATACAATTCTCAAATGATTGTTGATTTTTTAATTATACTAAGAAGACAAAAGAAAACAGAAGAACCGAGATAAGCAGAGAGGAAGAGACCCAGAGAGCCAAGATGGTTGCTGTAGGAGGGAAGAGTGGTGGCAGCTGTTTGGAATAGGGATTTTCGACAGCGGCTGTGATTTTTTTACTAGTGTTTTTATTCTACAGAATACTATCTTTTAATCTTCTAGGTACTGTTGGGAAATAAATCAAGCCATTCTGTGTGTGTGTTGTGTGTGTTTCTTGTTGCAAATGATTCTTGCTAGTGCTTCTATTTATGGCATAATATATATTATTTGATGCAACTGTCAAAGTAAAGTTTGAGAATTTATGGTTTAGGAGAAGCTACATAGTGGGTAATGCATATTGGTTTTTTTTGTACGGCATGTGTAAAAAGTGGACTTATAAGGGGCCATCTTTGGACACGTGTTGATCAAAGAGAACCGATATGCATTACCCACTATGTAGCTACTCCCAAATCAGAATTTATGCTTATACTCCCACTCAATGTGGGTGATGATGCAGTTTTTGCTAATTATATATCCACTTTCGAAAGTGAAAGGATTGATTCTTTGATAGTAATCTTTTTTTGGAGTAGAATGCTAAAAGCATTCCATGTGGTTTATCTAAATGACAAGAAGAACTTAGTGTTATCATTTTATTAGATTATTTTATTCATCTCCAATTTAGAAGTTATCGATCCTATCAATCAACACGAGAGTTGTCGTCTATTTATAAGTGAACAAGGGGTTATTTCTATAACTAAAAAAAGTATGGAGATCGATTATTACAATTTCTTATGTTTAAGGGGGGTTAATGTCATATTTTAAGTGAACAAGAGTGTTTTGACATTTTATTTCATAGAAAAAATAACATTTGAAACTTAATTTTTAATTCCCCTCTAATTCACTTATAGTCAATGAAGATGTTGTGGTCTGGCGAATGGGTGAATGTCCAAGACTTGTTAACAAATGAGTTTTTTTCTAATAGAAGTAATAAAGGGATTATTTTGGGGACCCAGATGATACTCTTAGACACATATCTTGGCAGTTGTTACGTAAATTGGCTACATTGTCAAACAAGCCTTGTCTTTGTGCTGGGGATTTTAATGCCATGCTTTCAATTTCAGAAAAGAGCAGTAGACATTTAGCTTCTTTTAGTGATATTCAAGACTTTAGTGATTGTTTACGGGATGCGGGTCTTACTGATTTGGGCTTTGTAGGTTACCCATATACCTGGTCTAATAATAGGAGATTTCCTTTTACTACCAGGCAGCGTATTGACAGAGCGTGCGGTAATTCTGATTGGCTGGAGAATTTTCCGGATCACCGTGTGGTTCATTTGGATACGTTAGGTTCTGATCATATTCCGATCCTTATTGAATTGAAGAGCCGAAGATTTTCTAAGCAGGTGAGGCGGAATAGGGGGTTCAAGTTTGAGGCTATGTGGCTAAAATCTGAGGATTGTGCGAAAATTATTGAAGATAATTGGTATGCTAGTATGGGTCTGGAAGATTCGTGACATCAATGGAGTCAGCTGGATAATTGCAAGATCGGTTTAGTAACTTGGAGTGAACTTTCTTTTGGTGGAGTTAAAAAACAAGTGGCTAAATTAAAAGAGAAAATAGTCACTCGTAAAAAAGGGATTATTACTGATGTTGTTAGCTTGGAAATAAAGGAACTTACGAAAGAGTTGGATGACTTGATGGATAAAGAAGAAATGATGTGGAGGCAACGTGCCAAAGCCCACTGGCTACGAGAAGGTGATAAAAATACTAAATTCTTTCATGCTAAAGCCACATTGAGGAGAAAGAAGAACACAATTTCGGGTCTTCGAAATGCAAACGATGTTTGGTGCGATAAAGAAGCCGAGTTGGAGGAAATTGTGTCAGATTATTTTCGTAACATTTTTACCTCAAAGAACCCCTCGACTGACGAGTTAGAAGAAGTGCTTAGTGCAATTGAACCGAGAGTTACAAATGAGATAAATAATTTGCTTTTAGAAGAGTACACGGCTGATGAGGTTAAGAAGGCACTGGATAATATGCACCCGTTGAAATCACCGGGTCCAGATGGCTTTCCGGTAATTTTTTATCAAAGGTTTTGGCATTTAGTGGGACATGATGTCACGAGATGGACTCTCCGGCTTCTTAATCAGAAAGTATTCCCTTCAGATTGCAATTTCACCCATATTGTGCTCATTCCGAAATGCTCTGATCCGGAGTCGATGTCCCAATTTAGACCGATTAGTCTAAGTAATGTTATTTATAAAATTGCTTCGAAAGCTATTGTAAACCGTTTAAAATCTCATATGAATCATATTATCTCTGAATCTCAATCAGCTTTTGTTCCTGCAAGGCTAATATCTGATAATATTCTTATTGCGTATGAGGTTGTACATTATATGAAACGAAGTAAGGCAGAGCATATGGCTATTAAACTTGACATGAGCAAAGCATATGATCGGATTGAATGGCTATTTTTACGAAATGTTATGCTTCGATTGGGTTTTGATGAGCGATTTGTAGAACTAATTATGCTTTGTGTTTCTACGGTTACCTACTCATTTGTATTAAAGGGGGGGTCATTTGGCTTTCTGACGCCTGAGAGAGGTATCAGACAAGGGGATCCGTTATCTCCTTATTTGTTCTTATTCTGTGCCGAAGCACTTAGTGCCCTTATTAAACGTGAGGAATCAAAAGGGAATATTGCTGGATTAGCTGTTTGTCATGGAGCCCCGGAAGTCTCTCATCTTCTCTTTGCAGACGATACAATGATCTTCTGCAATGCGAACGTTTCATCGGCTGTATGTGTTAAGAAGATCCTTCATACGTACGAAGCTGCCTCCGGTCAATCTGTCAACTACCAAAAATCGAGTATTGCTTTTAGTAAATCCGTAAATGCTGAAACTTTAAACTCGATATGTGCGCATCTTCCTATGGAGGTGGTTAACAAGCATGATAAATATTTGGGTCTACCCTCGGTAATTGGTAAATCCAAACGTGTGGCTTTTGCTACTATTAGAGACAGAGTTTGTAAACGCCTCCAAGGGTGGAAAGAGAGATGGCTTTCGAAAGGAGGTAAGGAGATTTTGCTTAAAGCTGTTATTCAAGCAATCCCTTCTTTTGCTATGAGTTGTTTTCGACTTCCACAGTACTTTATCACTGATATTGAGAGGTTGATGGCTAAATTTTGGTGGGAGAATACGCAAGGTCGTGGAATTCACTGGGTTAAGTGGCAAACTTTATGCAACAGTAAAGATTTCGGTGGACTTGGCTTTCGAGACTTATTTGCTTTTAATACAGCCCTTTTGGCGAAGCAAATTTGGCGTCTTTTAGAGTCTCCAAACAGTTTATTGAGCCAAATTTTCAAAGCACGTTACTACCCAAATACGGATGTGCTTGGTTCAGTTTTGGGTTCTAATCCGTCATACACGTGGAGAAGTATTTGGGGAGCAAAGTATATTGTTGAAGAAGGCATTCGTTGGCGAATTGGAAATGGAGCTTTGGTGAATATTTGGGGCGATCGCTGGATTCCTAGGGAACGTACGTTTCAACCGTTCACTCCTAGAGGTTTGTATTCTCCAGACTTGAAGGTGAGCTTTTTGATTGATAGTAACTCAGGACAATGGGATATTGCTCGGGTTAATTCAATATTTGATCCGGAGGATATTCGCTGCATTTTGTCAATTCCTTTGGGCAGCAATAGAAATGTTGATCAACGAATTTGGCATTATAACCGTTCTGGAATCTTTACTGTTCGGAGTGGCTACCACCTCGCAGTTCGTCTAGAACATGATATTAACAACGGAACGAGCAGCTCGTATGAGAATTCTCTTGGATCTTGGAGGTGGTTATGGGCTTTGAATCTCCCAAGCAAAATTAAAATATTTCTTTGGAGGGGCTGTAAGGATTTGTTACCTACAAGGATTAATCTGATGAAACGAAGAGTGTTGGAAGAAGGTTTTTGCGAAATATGTCAAGACTCTACCGAAGACGTATTACATTGTTTGGCACTTTGTAACTTTGCAAGACAAGTTTGGGCTTTGAGTGGGGTTCCTTGGGGCGTACATTATCCGAATGGGACAGATATTTTAGACTGGATTTTGAATATGCGGAAGAGATTGGATAAAGAAGAGTTCAGCTTTTGTGTTATTCTTTGCTGGTCGATTTGGCATGCTCGAAATAAGAGATACTTTGAGGACTCCAACTATTCTCCCCTTGATGTTGTTGTTTTTGCTAAACGATTTCTCCAGGACCTTCGTACCGTTAAGGTTGAAATCCTTAGGTCGTTGCTTCGTGTTGATAGACAGACGATCCGTTGGAGTGCTCCAGCCGAAGGTGTGATCAAAATAAATTTTGACGCAGCAGTTAACGAAATTGATGGTTGTTGTGGTTTTGGTGGTCTAGCCAGAGATCATTCTGGCGTTTGTCTGGCTTGGTTTTCATTACATCATGCTCAGGCCTTGGATGCTCCCTCAGCCGAAGCTATGGCAGCCGTACGAGCTTTGGAGTTTCCTAGAGTTCAACAGTGGAATAATATTGTATTAGAAGGGGATTCTAGTGTAATTATAAATGCTATTGGTGGGGAAGTGAACTCTCGTACTCATTACGGCAACATTATTGAAGACATTAGAAACATAGCTCGGGGGTTTGGAGTTTTTAAGGTTCAACACATCTTGAGAGAAGGAAACAAAGCCGCCCACGAAGTTGCTAATTTGTCTAGAAAAGAACAATTTAATTCCGTCGTTCTTCCGCTTCATATTCTCAATATTGTAAACTCTGATTTGATCCATTAATACAATTCATGTGTCTTCTCAAAAAAAAAAAAAAAAAAAAGAAAATATGGAGGGCGGCATTGCCAAGTATTATTTCAAGAGTTACTTCATTTGGAACTATTGTTGTAACTCAATCGTTTATTGGACAATAAGTTCAACGGATCTTGTTTGTTACGCTCTTGTCCAGATCTTAAGTGTTCGATTTGTCAATGGCATTGTGGTAAATTATTTGCTCTTTATATCCAATTGTATTTATCATTATCAATACTAGGCTATGTTTGATTTATGGATTTCAGTGAGTAAAAGTTATAATGTGTTTTTATCTAGTATAGATTGGAACGTCGAGTGCAACATAAACTCTATGTGACCAAGCCTTAGGAGCAAAACAATACCACATGATGGGTATTTTCTTACAAAGATCATGTCAACCTCGTTACATTAACCATCTAACTTCCCGTTTTTCTCTTGGCAAGACCAATCTTTGAGCTGCTTGGCGAAGAAGAATCCATCGTGAAATATGCAGGAAGCATTTCTCTGTGGTTCATTGTTATAAGATACAACACCAGCTACACTTGCTTGTTTGACTTAGTCTGTAGTTTATCTATTAAGTTGTTATTTTAGATTATTAGTGGGTCTAGTTATTGTTATGGTTTCCTATTTATCAGCAAGTAGTTTAGGTTGTTTAGTTTACCTATTTATTTGTTTTTGTACGCCTATATAAGGCAGAATTTTCGCATCAAATAAACAATCCCTTTTGAGCATATCTTAAGTACTAAGAGTATTTTGTTGTTACAACTTTTTTTTTGCTTCTTATCTAATTGACTATATTTTACTTTTTGCATCATCTGATATTCAACAGTGTGGTACCAGAGCCACACGGTCCTGGGAGTCATATATATTAGTCTGATCAAAGCTTTTTTGTCGGCAAGATGAGCGATCTACAAATTGTAGGAGGAATTAAAAAGCTCAACAACCAGAACTACAATATTTGGTCTACATGCATGATGTCCTACATGCAAGGTCAAGATCTATGTGAGGTTGTCAATGGAACCAAAGTTAAGCAACCAGAGGCAGAGGACACAAACGGTGTATTGCGGAAGTGGAAGATAAAAGCAGGCAAATCAATGTTTGCTTTGAAGACAACAATAGAAGAAGATTTGTTGCAGCATATACGGGACACTAAAACCCCAAAAGAGGCTTGGGATACGTTCGCCACGCTTTTCTCTAAGAAGAATGACACAAAACTCCAACTTCTAGAGAATGAATTATTGTCGGTTGCACAACGCGAGATGACGGTTGCTCAATACTTCCACAAAGTGAATTAGATATGCCGTGAAATTTCTGAATTGGATCCACATGCACCGATTGGGGAAACCAGGATAAGAAGAATAATTATCCATGGTTTGAGACCTGAATATAGAGGCTTTATAGCTGCTGTACATGGATGGCCAAATCAGCCATCACTTGTTGAATTTGAAAATTTGCTAGCTGGTCAAGAAGCTATGGCTATGCAAATGGGTGGCGTTTCACTGAGGGGTGAAGAGGAAGCACTCTACGCCAACAAAAACAGATGGGATTCTCGGCAGCATGCCGTCGGTGGATGTAGAACGAATGGGGACAAGGTAAAAAGTCATCAAGGGAAAGAAAGCACTCGATTTGGGGGAGCTTCGAAGAATCATGGCAATGGAAAAAAGTTTGGAGGGAAGTGCTATACGTGCGGGAAAAAGGGTCACATGGCAAAAGTTTTTCGGTCGAAGAAAAGGACTGTCGAGAGCAACGCTGCCAATTCGAAAAGTGAAGATGAATGGATGCTGAAGGATTATTCGTTGTAGAAAAGGAAGAGCTAGCACTCATGGCAGCAACATCCGAACAAATTGATTATGAGAATGATTGGATCGTTGACTCGGGCTGCTCAAACCACATGACAGGTGATCGAGAAAAATTGCAGAATTTGTTGGAGTATAAGGGCAGCCGAGTAGTGGTCATAGCAAACAACTCAAAGTTACCAATAGCTCACATCGGTAATACAGTAGTTTCTCCCAATCATAGTGAAAATGAGGTATCACTCCAAAATGTCTACCATGTCCCAGGTATGAAGAAAAATCTCTTGTCAGTAGCACAATTAACATCTTCAGGTCATTATGTTCTACTTGGTCCACACGATGTGAAGGTATATCGCAACCTTGAGATTATAGAGGAACCAGTTATGGAGGGACGCAGATTAGAGTCCATCTATGTGATGTCTGCAGAAACAACATATGTAGATAAAACACGGAAGAACGAGACAACAGACTTATGGCATATGCGTTTAAGTCACTTTAGCTATCCAAGCTAAATGTGATGATGAAAAAGTCTATGTTGAAGGGACTTCCTGAAATTGAAGTAAGAACAAATACATTTTGTGCAGGTTGTCAGTACGGAAAAGCTCATCAATTTCCATATGAAGAGTCCAAATTCAAAGCGAATGAACCGTTAGAGTTAATTCACTCTGATGTTTTTGGACCTGTTAAGCAAAGGTCTATCGGTGGAATGAAGTACATGGTAACCCTTATTGATGATTTTTCTAGACACGTATGGGTTTATTTTACTAAGACAAAATCTGACACTTTCTCAAAGTTCAAAGAGATAGCTGAAGCAGAATTTGGTAAGAAAGTTCGCTGCCTACGCAGCGATAACGGGGGAGAATATACTTCAACGGAATTTTCTGATTTCCTTCGAGAATGCCGAATACGCCATCAATTCACATGTCCTAACACTCCGCAGCAAAACGACATAGCAGAAAGAAAGAACAGGCATCTCACAGAAATTTGTCGAAGCATGCTTCATGCAAAGAATGTTCCGGGATGATTTCGGGCAGAAGCAATGAAAACTGCAGCTTTTGTGATCAATAGCTTCCTCAACAAAGGTTATGTTTTCTTTCACCCTTTGAAAAGTTATGGAAAATGAAACCTACAGTCAACTATTTTCGAGTTTTTGGTTTTGTATGTTATGTATTTGTACCTGATTATTTACGTAACAAGATTGACAAGAAAGCTGTTAGGTGTATTTTTGTGGGATATGATAGTCAAAGAAAAGGATGGAAATGTTGTGATCTACAACTGGAAAGTGTTATACATCCCGGAATGTAGTGTTTGATGAAGCATCTTCATGGTGGTCATCAGAAAAGAAGATATTACCAGATTTAAATGCTCTTAAAGACCAGTTCAGCACCACTCAATTTAATTTAGGAGGATCTGAAAATTTCGACAGCGAAGTTGATCAAGACATAACTCAAAATCCTTGGCAAATAGCCCTCTACCAGCAGCCTAGCAATGAAGGCGAGCCCAGCAATGAAGAACCACCAACTTTGCAATCTCAACCTCGAAGATCAGCAAGAATTCGAAAGCCAAATTCCAAGTATGCTAATGCTGCCATAACTGAAGAAATAAATGAAATAGAACCTGAAACGTTTGAGGAGGCATCTCAAAATCAAGAGTGGACTAAAACTATGGAAGAAGAGATCACTGCACTAGAAAGAAATCAAACATGGGAGCTCATTCCAAAGCCAAGAGATGTGAAACCTATTTCGTGCAAATGTGTTTATAAAATCAAGCGCCGCACAGATGGGTCAATTGAGAGGCACAAAGCTCGTTTAGTAGCTCGTGGATTTACTCAACAATATGTACTGGATTATGATGAAACGTTTAGTCCAGTAGCGGAGCTCACAACAGTGCGAGTCTTGTTGGCAATTGCAGCAAGCAAAGATTGGAAATTGTGGCAAATGGATGTTAAAAATGCATTTTTGCATGGAGAATTGGATCGGGAGATTTATATGGATCAGCCGAGGGGTTTTCAAAGTAAAGATCATCCGGAATATGTGTGTAAACTATGGAAGGCACTTTATGGGTTAAATCAAGCACCGCGGGCTTGGTACGGTAAGATTGCTGAATTTCTTACTAAAATTGGTTATTCAATGAAACCTGCTGATCTTAGCTTGTTTGTCAAAATTAATGAGGGCAAGCTAGCTATTGTGCTAGTGCATGTGGATGATTTAATCATAACAGGTGATTGGGAAAAAGAAATTCTCCAAACAAAGGAGAATTTATCAGTTCAGTTTCAAATGAAAGAACTTGGACAACTCAAGCACTTTCTTGGTTTAGAAGTTGATCGTATTAAAGAAGGAATATTTCTCCATCAGCAAAAATATTCCAAAGATTTATTGAAGAAGTTTGGAATGCTTGATTGCAAACCAGTTTCAATTCCAATAGAGCCAAACACTAATATATGTGCTTATGAAGGAAAAGATTTGGAAGATACGATGATGTATCGACAATTAGTGGGTAGTCTAATCTACTTGACTTTAACTAGACCTGACATTTCTTATGCAGTTGGAGTGATGAGTCGGTACATGCAAAATCCAAAGAAACATCATTTTGACTGTTGGATAAGGATGAAGATGAAGAAGCACTGAAGACAATAAGTAAAGGGAGGTTTTGATGCATTCCAAAACTTCAATTCTGCTAAGTATAAATCAACTTAGCTGATATCCCTTTCAAGAATTTTTGACTAAGTAAAGAAGATATCAGAAGAGTCAAAATTTAAGGTCCAAGGCTACTGATCTGCTGAAGGAAAGAAATCAGACTGGTGAAGATCAGCCGACTCAAAACAGATTTGTTCAAGTTTGAGGTCAGCTTAGTTCCCATCAGACTCGTACTTTCGTCAGCCAAGTGGAAAAGATCAAGAAGCCATCCCAATGGTAATAAATGTCCCTGGATGTAATAAATGCTGAAGTACAAGGCTATTAAAGACAAATGATTGAAGAAATGCTTCGCATCAGCTTGGTGCATTTAATGCTGCCTGCAGAAAAGTACTGTTGACGGTACATACAGACTGCAAAGAGCCGTTCGCGGAAATTAAGGACCAGTACCCGAGGTTTTTGAATCTTGTCTCTCTTCAACGGACATTTTTCAAACCTACGAGTATAAATAGCTGTAGAGACGGAGAGAAAATTAACAACACAAATCTCTGAGAAAATTTCGAAGCAGAATTCTTAAGTCTCAAGAACAACTCACTCATCAGCTTAGTCATTTGTTGACATAAGCAGAGTTGAAGAACAACGATAAATTACATCTTCTGAGTGATTTTGTAAAAGTGAGTGTTATGAGAAGTAGATATCCATCTTTGTGAGTGATATTACTTCGGAGAGTAGGAGTTTCTGAGTGATTTCCTACTGTGCACTTGTGGCCTTTTCATTTGTTGATTGGCGCAAGCAGAGTATACTGCAAACTTTGTGATTATAGTATAACCCAAGATTTGAGTGACTTGGAAGAGTGGACTAAAGGATATTTAAATCCATATAACCACTATAAAAATTCTGTGTGTTTTTCTTGCATTTTTACTTGCATATTTTCAGTCGCATAAAAACACTTTGATTTAACTGTTTGAAAAGTTTTATAAGGAAAGGAGTTTTATAAAACTCGGGGACAAACTTTCAAACTACTAAGTTTACTTGTGAAAAACACTTTACAAATTCGCTGCAAGTACTCTAAGTATTGAAACTGATTTTGACAAAATCAGCTAAGTAACTATCAGAGTAGTGATCAACGAAGTTGTTCAAATATTTGTTTGCGATCAGCCAAGTAACTTACTGTTTGGTAACAACTTAGTCTGTTTAAGTTAGAACAAAAGTTTTAAAGTTAAAAATTGATAAAAAGTTAAGAGGTCTATTCACCCCCCCTCTAGACCTCATCTGACCACTTGGGACCAACATGGACAGAGTTCGGCGAATTTTGAGATATGTGAAGAGTACACTTGACTATGGTGTTTTGTATAAGAAAGGTGGAAACTGCAAGTTAGTTGGCTATTTTGATGCTGATTATGCAGGTGATCATGATACCCGACGCTCAACTACGGGGTATGTTTTTATGCTCGACTTGGGAGAAATTTCTTGGTGTAGCAAAAGGCAACCAACTGTATCTTTGTCAACAACCGAAGCAGAGTATCGGGCAGCAGCAATGGCAGCTCAAGAGAGCCCTTGGCTTACACAATTGCTCAAGGATTTGCATCAACCGACATATTATGCAATTCCTTTGTATTGTGACAATCAGTCAACAATTTCTTTGGCGGTTAATCCAGTTTTTCACGCTATAAATAAGAATGTGGAGGTGCATTATCACTTTATTAGAGAGAAATTCTTCAAGAGAAAATTGGATTGAAGCATATTGACACAAATGATCAAACTACAGATTTATTCACAAAAGGCTTGAGTGCTAACAAGTTCAAAAGCTTTTGTAATCAGCTCGGCATGATGAAGAGAACGAAAGCTAGTGTTGAGGGGGAGTGTTAAAAGATATAACACCAACTACACTTGCTTGTTTGACTTAGTCTGTAGTTTATTTATTAAGATGTTATTTTAGACTATTAGTGGGTCTAGTTATTGTTATGGTTTCCTATTTATCAGCAAGTAGTTTAGGTTGTTTAGTTTACCTATTTATTTGTTTTTGTACGCCTATATAAGGCAAAACTTTTGCATCAAATAAACAATCCTTTTTGAGCATATCTTAAGTACTGAGAGTATTTTGTTGTTACAGCTTTTATTTTGCTTCTTATCTAGTTGACTATATTTTACTTTTTGCATCATATGATATTCAACATTCATTGCATTAATCTATAGCGTTGCTTTCTCAACAACAATCCAAATATATCTCCAAGCACAATAGAAGAACATGGTCATTGCTTGGCTATCCGGTTTTCAACTTCTAATTCACATTCATTTATCTTGGCTTTTCGTTTATGTTCTAAATTGGGGGGTCCTGGTTGCAATGGGTGCACTATGCATATCTTTGTGGTTCTTGGTGTTTGGAGAATTTTTGTATATTTGCGGAGGTTGATGTCCCGACTCGTGGAAAGGGTTCACATTTGCTGCACTGAAGGATATATTTCCGGTAGTGAAGCTCTCGATTTCTACTGGTGTGATGATCTGGTAAATCTCCTTTCTTGTGATTGTTTAATTATACTAAAATTGGGATCATCCCTATTCATGTTCACAGATTTTGTTCATTCATTTTCTGTCATTCTGAATGTTTTATAGCTTGGAGTTGTGTTATTATGCCATTCTTGTTTTACTGGCGGGATATATGAAAAATGCAGAGGTTGCCATATCTGTATTCTCTATATGGTAAGTAACAAAAGTTGTTTTTGGTGGCAGCAAGCTAAGTGACATTATAAAAAAATGTGGCAAGTCACAAATCTAATCGCAGATTTGTATGATACTGTTTAATGACATTTATATATTCTTGTGACACTTTATAGTGCTATAAAAGTGATAATTAACATCTAACCATTCTGGTGGAGATAATATTGTATAACCTTTTGCATATAATGACACTTGTAAACATGTCAATCGTAGCGATTTAGCTAAATGTCACTGATTATAACTGCAAGTTACATTAGAAGGTATAAAAATATTGTAGAGCTTTCATTTAAGTTGTAAAAATGGCGGAGAGGTTTAATTGAAGGTGTAAAATTGGGGGAGATGTTTAATTGAAGGTGTAAAATTGGTAGAGAGTTTATGAAAGAGGAAATAAAATATTTATGATAGTTGACCGATCGAGTTACGTGATGGACGATCGAGATGAAGGAGGTTTAAATCAACGGTTTGTGATGAAGATTATACATGCTGGCATAATTGCGATGGACGCATGCTAGAAATATCATATTCACTAACACAAAATTAGAAAATATTCTAATATGACATTTGGTCGGTTATGTTTGACTTTTTTAAGCTAACGTTGTCTAACAATCATGAGTTTTCAAGAATAGATATTTTATCGTGACTTGATGTCACATTGATAATACATTATGTATTTAAGTGTCTATGTATACATCTAGGAAAAATAATAAGGTACCACTAGTTATAACCAATAGAAATAACTAGGAATATACATCGAATATTTCTTTTTTAAACCACCTAGGAATATATATTTTTTCAGTAAAAAACGTATGCCATGGAAAAAAATTAAAATGCCAGAAATATCCTATTCACTAACACAAAATTGAATATCCTATTCACTAACACATTTTATCGTGACTTGAAGTCACATTGATAATACATTATATATTTAAGTGTCTATGTATATATCTATGGAAAATTCTAAGGTGCCGCTAGTTATAACCAATAGACATAAGACATGTCATTAAATGGTAACATATTAAACAAGTTATCATGTGCATTAGTGCAACATACGTGCACTTTTCTAATTTGTTAATCATTTGCATTGCGCGTAAATTTTTTCTAATATATATTTAAGCGTGTATGTATATCTAGATATTAATGCAAGAATTTTTGGTTGACAATTTCCTGAAAAAGACGTGTTGTACAACATAAACTCGACGTCACAGAAAATTACACAATTTGTCCCATATTAAAACTAATTAAAAAAAAGGCAAAATGATTCCGTAAGATTTTTGAAAATTTGCTACTTGTCTTACGTGATGGACGGTCGAAATGAGGGCAGTTTAAATTAACGGTTTGTGATGAAAGTCGTACATGTTGGTGTAATTGCGATGGATGCATGCTAGAAATATCCTATTCACTGACACAAAATTGGAAAATGTTGGTTGGTAGGTTATGCTTGACTTTTTTATGCTAACGTTGTCTAACAATCATGAGTTTTCCAGAATAGACATTTTATCGTGACTTGATGTCACATTGATATTACATTTTATATTTAAGTGTCTATGTATACATCTAGGGAAAATTCTAATGTGCCGCTAGTTATAACCAATAGAAATAAATAGAACATACATCGAATATTTCTTTTTTACAAAACCTAGGAATATATATATTTTTTCGGTAAAAAACGCATGCCATCGAAAAAAAAGTAAAACCATGTTTATAGAAGGTATAAAATTGTTGTAGAGCTTTCATGAAGTTGTAAAAACGGTGGAGAGGTTTTATTGAATGTGTAAAATTGGGGGAGATGTTTAATTGAAGGTGTAAAATTGGTTGAGAGTTTATGAAAAAGAAGGAAAATATTTATGATAGTTTACCGAGTTACGTTATGGATGGTCGAGATGAAGGCGGCTTAAATCAACGGTTTGTGATGAAGGTCTTACATGTTGGCGTAACTGCGATGGACACATGCTAGAAATATCCTATTCGCTAACACAAAATAGGAAAATATGTCGGTTGGTTGGTTGTGTTTGACTTTTTTATGCTAACTTTGTCTAACAATCATGATTTTTCAAAAATAGACATTTTATTGTGACTTGATGTCACATTGATAATAAATTATATATTTAAGTGTCGATGTATACATCTAGGGGAAATTCTAAGGTGCCGCTAGTTATAACCAATAGAAATAAGACATGTCATTAAATAGTAACATGTTAAACAAGTTATCACGTGTATTCGTGCAACGTACATACACTTTTCTAATTTGTTAATCACATGCATTGCACGTGAATTTTTTCTAGTATATACTTAAGTGTCTATGTATATCTTTATATTAATGCATGAATTTTTAGTTGACTATTTCCTGAAAAAGACGTTTGTACAACATAAACTCCACGTCACATAAGATAAAATAATTTGTCCAATATGAAAATTAAAAAAAAAAAAGGCAAAATGATTCCATAAGATTTGTGAAAATATGTTACTTGTCTTACTTGATGGACGGTCAAAATGAAGACGGTTTAAATCAACAGTTTGTGATGAAGGTCGTACATGCTAGAGTAACTTTGAAGTATGCATGCTAGAAATATCCTATTCACTAACACAAAATTGGAAAATATGTATGTTGGTTGGTTGTGTTTGACTTTTTTATGCAAAGTTTGTCTAACAATCTTGATTTTTGCAGAATAGACATTTTATCGTGACTTGATGTCACATTTATAATACATTATATATTTAAGTGTCTATGTATACATCTAGGGAAAATTCTTAAGTGCCGCTAGTTATAACCAATAGAATTAAGACATGTCATTAAATAGTAACATGTTAAACAAGTTATCACTTGCATTCGTGCAACGTACATTCACTTTTCTAATTTGTTTAATCACATGCATTGCATCTGAATTTTTTCTAGTATATACTTAAGTCTCTATGTATATCTTGATATTAGAGAGAATTTCACTTTTGATACCATAATTATACATACTTTAGGGATTTGATACCACAACTATTTATGTTGACACATTTGATACCATATCTCAAATCAACTTTACACATTTAATACTTCCGTCAAATTAATGACGGAATCGTCACGAGATTGTCACGTGCCCGTTAGTTCTCGTGAAATCTGAATTTGGGGGGAGACTCATTCCAGGTGGCATCGTTTTTGCGGGGGAAATATTTCATTACATAAAAGACGGTCACATATGCAGAGCCCTAATTGTCTTCCTCTTCATTCACAATCACAAAAGCAAAAATGTCTTCTTCTTCAACTACAAACTCCAGGCGTTATTTTAGCACTGGAAGGGTGTTGAAGAGTTTTTGTCAAGAAACCACCATTCACGAGAACTAACGGGCACGTGACAATCTCGTGACGGAAGTATTAAATGTGTAAAGTTGATTTGAGATATGATATCAAATGTGTCAACATAAATAGTTGTGGTATCAAATTCCTAAAGTAAGTATAATCGTGGTATCAAAAGTGAAATTCTCAATTTAGATTTCACGAGAACTAACGGGCACGTGACAATCTCGTGACAATTCCGTTATTAATTTGACGGAAGTATTAAATGTGTAAAGTTGATTTGAGATATGGTATCAAATGTGTCGACTTAAATAGTTGTGGTATCAAATTCCTAAAGTAGGTATAATTGTGATATCAAAAGTGAAATGCATTTTTAGTTTACTATTTCCTGAAAAAGAAGTTTGTAAAATATAAACTCGATGTTACATAAGATAACACAATTTGTCCCATATGAAAATAAAAAAAAATAAAAAAAAAGGCAAAATGATTCCATAAGATTTGTGAAAATATGCTACTTGTCTTACTTGACGAACGGTCGAAATGAACGCGGTTTAAATCAACGATTTGTGATGAAGGTCGTACATGCTGGCGTAACTGCGAAGTATGCATGCTTGAAATATCCTATTCACTAATACAAAATTGGAAAATCTGTCGGTTGGTCGGTTTGGATTTTTTATGCTAACGTTGTCTAACAATCATGGGTTTTCCAGAATAGACATTTTATAGTGACTTGATGTCATATTGATAATATATTATATATTTAAGTGTCTATTTATACATTTAGGGAAAATTCTAAGGTGTCGCTAGTTATAACCAATAGAATATTTTGTGTTAGAGTATATGATATTTCTAGCATGTTTCCATCGCAGTTACGCCAGCATGTACGACCTTCATCACAAACCGTTGATTTAAGCCGCCTTCATCTTGACCATACATCACGTAACTCGGTAAACTATCATAAATATTTTCTTTCATTTTCATAAACTGTTGGTCCCAAGTGGTCAGATGAGGTCTAGAGGAAGGGGGGTGGGGTGAATAGACCTCTGAAAATTTTTAGACTTTAAAACTTTCAAGTCGTCTGTCAGCGAACTAAGCTGATATAGAACAGTAAGTTGACTAAGCTGTTCGTGAACAAATCTTGAACAGCAGAGTTGACCACTCTTCTTATAGTTACTTAGCTGATTTCAGTAAAACTTAGTTTTAAAACCAGAATACTTGCAGCAGATATTTGTAAGTGTTTTTCACAAGTAGATAAGTCTATTGAAAGATTTTATCCCCAGTTTTAACAAACTCCTTTTTAAAATCCTTTCAACAGTTTTCTAAAGTGTTTTATGCAAACTTTGAGAATATGCAAGAAAATAATGCAAGTTAAAACACAAAGAATTTTTATAGTGGTTATATGGATGAAAATCCTTTAGTCCACTCTTCCAAGTCACTTAGATCTTGGGTTATACTATAAATACACAGTTTACAATATACTCTACTTACGCCAAAACAACAAATGAAGAGGCCGTAAGCTCACAATAGGAAATCACAATGAAGACCTATCCTCTGAAGTTAGATCTCTCACTTAGATGGATCTACACTTCTCACAACACTCTAGTTACAGTTTTCACTCAGAAAAATGATTTAACTTGAGCTTCAACTTGGTTCTGCCAACAAATGACTTCGCCAGATGAGTGAGCTGTTCTTGAGACTTAGAGAGATTTTGCTTCGAAAATTTTCTCAGAGTTGTGTTGTTCTTCTTCTCTCTCAGGCTCACGAACTATTTATACTCCAGATTTGAAAAATGTCCATTGAAGAGAGACAAGATTCAAATACCTCGAGTACTGGTCCTTAATTTCTGCGAACGACTCTCTATACTGCGGCAGTACTGTCAACAGTACTTTTGTCAGCAGCATTTAATGCACCGAGCTGATACGAGGATTTCTTCAATCAGTTGCCATAAATGCCCTCCTTCTTCAGCATTTATTACTCCAAGTGCATTTATTACCGTTGGAGAGACTTCCTGATCATCTTCACTTGGCTGATAAGAATCACTAGTCGATGATGAACTGAGCTGATCCCAAACTTGAACAAATCTGATTTGAGTCAGCTGATTTTCACCAAACTGATTTCTTCCTTCAGCAGTAGATCAGTAGTCTTCTGGACCAAACTGAATTTTGACTTGTCTGATTTGTCTTTAAAGTTGATCAAAATTCTTCTAAGGGATTTTACTAAGTGTTCCTTACTTAGCTGGTTATGATGTTTTGGAAATCATCAAAACCTCCCTTTAACTTCTAAATTCCTTGTTCATAATCGTCATCTTCATCCAATAATTTTCCCCTTTTTGATGATGACAAAACTTTCAGCTAAGTACCTGTACCTAGACTAAAGTTTTAATCCTCAAAGATTTCTGAGATAGAAATAATGTGTTGGAGTAAAAACTTGAATTTTTACAGATATTGAATTTGAGTACAAGTTACAAGCATTTACATCAGATGAGATTACAAGGAAAGATGAACTGATACATGAAAACATAAGGTTTACTGATCTGATTCTTCATCAGTTACTTCTTCTTCAATCTCCACATACTCTTCTTCTCCATCTTCATCATCAATTTCATCATCTTCTTCATCTATCACATCATCAGATAGAAGGTTTTTCTTAGCAGCTTCCATATTTTCTTGACGTTCTGCTTCTTCAACCCTTCTCTTGATGCGTTCTAGATTTTTGTACTTCACAAATGGATCCAGTTGCTCCTCAGGTGTATCCTTGGATGCAGCAAGCTCTTTGTCAGATTTTACTGGGTCCTTGGATTCTTCTTCCTTCTCATCAGCAACTTCTTCATCAGCAGTTTCCTTAGCATCTGCTTGGGCATCAACTACCTTTTCTTCAGCAGCTTCAGCTTTCTTGTTGGTCCCAAGTGGTCAGAAGAGGTTTAGAGGGGGGGGGGGGGGTGGGTGAATAAACCTCTTTAAAATTTTCTTTGATTTTAACTTTAAAACTTTTACTCTAACTGAACAGACTAAGCTGATCAGATTAGTTAGTTACAATTCTGTTCGCGAACAAATCTTTGAACAGCCTTGTTGACCACTCGTCTGATTGTTACTTAGCTGATTTTGTTAAAATCAGTTTTAATACTTAGAGTACTTGCAGCGGATTTTCAAAGTGTTTTCACAAGTAAACTTAGCAGTTTGAAAAATGTTTCCCCAGATTTGTAAAATCTTTTTCTAGATTCTTTTTCAAACAGTTAACTTAATGTGTTTTATGCAACTGAAAAATATGCAGGTAAAATGCAAATAAAAACACAAGCAATTTTTATAGTGGTTATATGGATTTGAATATCCTTTAGTCCACTCTTCCAAGTCACAAAGATCTTGGGTTATACTAAAAACACACAGTAATCAGTATACTCTGCTTACGCCTTACAACAAATGAACAGGCCGTAAGTTCGCAGTAAGAAATCACAAAGAGATCCTACTTCTCTGAAGTAATATCACTCACTAAGACGGATATCTACTTCTCACAACACTCAATGTTTACAAATTCACTCAGAAGATGTATTTGGCTTGATTCTTCAACTCTGCTTTTGTCAACAAATGACTCAGCTGATGAGTGAGCTGTTCTTGAGACTTAAAGAATTCTGCTTCGAAAATTTCTCAGAGATTGTGTTGCTTGTTTCTTCTTCGTCTCTTCCAGCTATTTATACTTGAGGATTGAAAAGTGTCCGTTGAAGAGAGACAAGATTCAAATTCCTCGAGTACTGGTCCTTAAAATCCGCGAACGGCTCTTTTACAGTCTGTCCGTACTGTGAACAGTACTATTCTGCAGGCAGCATTAAATGCAGCATTAAATGCACCCAGCTGATGTGAAGCATTTCTTCAATCATTTGTCTTTAATAACCTTGTACTTCAGCATTTATTACTCCAAGTGGCATTTATTACCGTTGGGAATACTTAATGATCTTCTTCACTTGGCTGATAAAAGTACGCATCTGATGGCGAACAAAGATGATCTCAAACTTGAACAAATCTGATTTGAGTCGGCTGATCTTCATCAGTCTGATAACTTTTCTTCAGCAGATCAGAAGTCTTGGACCTTGAAACTTTGACTCTTCTGATGTCTTCTTTACTTAGTCAAAATTCCTTGATAAGTTTATCAGCTAAGTTACTCCATACTTAGCCAAATATGAAGTTTTGGAATGCATCAAAACCTCCCTTATCAAACTTCCTTTAGTGCCTTCATCTTCATCCTTATCCAACAATTTCCCCCTTTTTGATGATGACAAAACTTCAGCTAAGTACATGTTGAATATCTAAGCTAAAGAATGTAATCCTCAAAAATTTTCGGAGATAGAAAATATTATGTTGGAATGAACTTGACTTTTATTAATATGATAAGATTGTTACAAATACAAGTACAAGTTCTTCAGATGAGATGTCTGAAAGATAGATAAAAGCAAACTGATTACAAGATTTTATCAATTTTAACTATCAGCTTCTTCATCTGATCCTTCAAGCACTTCTTCATACTCATAAGAAGACTCATCGTCGTCTTCTTCTTCTTCTTCATCAGCTTCATCATCCAGGTCCATGTTTGCTTTGGCAGCTTCCATTTTCTCTTTAAGTTGCTGCTCCCTTAAAGCTTCCATTGCCTTCCTGGCTGATTCTGTATTCTTGTACTTGGTATTTTCTGCGAACTTCTCAGGGTCAATCTTATCAGCTTCCTTTGCTTTGGCTTCCTTGACTGTTTCATCCTTGGCTGTTTCATCCCGTTTATCTTCCCCCTTTTTGTCATCATCAGGATTGATGACAGTAGAAGGTGCAACAGCAGGGTTGAGAGCAACTGTTGGAACCTTCAATTCAGCGCACAAAGCCTTCAAATTTTGATTTGTAACATCATGGCTTGCTGTAAGATTAAGAATATCAGTGCTGATGTTGTCAGTATGATCATTGAAGTAATCAATGTTCAGGTTTGTAGTTGCAATTTCATTTTGGATTGCTTGTACAACAGTTGATACTTCATGCAACATCCCTAAATTGATTTCCTTCTCCTCTTCACTGACTTTGATGAAGGTTGCAGTTAAATCAGCGATCTTGTGTTCAGCTCTTTGAAGGGCAGCATGAAGATGATTTACATCACCCTTCACATCTTCCACATTCTTGTTCAAATCTCTTAAGCCGTACACTAACTGCAAGGAATGATCTTGAGGAATAGGAATACTTGTAATTTCAGTCTTGATGATCTTTCAGTAGACTGTTGCACAGTTTCCAGCTGAAGTTTATTCGACTCTGCCAATTCTGTTTTAAGCTCAGTCTTCAGCTCCTCCTTGACCTTCATCAGCTGCTGTTGATGCTTCTCTTCCAGTTCCTTCATAGAATTTTCCATCAACATCTGGAAAGCTTCCATCAGTGATGAGTGTTCATCACCTGATGAAGCAGAAGCAACAGCTTCATCCTTTTCTTCAATCTCCTGGTGGACAGGGATATCTTCCATCTTTGCGTCCTGATGATCTTCAGAATCCTTAGCATTCCACTCAATGGCTAAGGGTTTGTCAGCAACCTTTTCAGCAGACTTGTCAGCAATCTGATCAGCAGACTCGTCAGCAGGCTTGGCCGCATCTTTGTGTTCATCAGTGACGTCATCATATAACAAGTTAGTGACTGTGCCATCATCATTGAAGCAAGTTGTTTGACGGATTTGCCTCACAATGATCCAAGGGTTGACAAATGCATTGTTACCCTCTGGCACTTCACTGAAATCTTTCATTTCTCTACCAAAAATTACATGTTGAATACTTGGCAGTTGAGGGAGTTCACTTGAATGCCCTTGCTGATATCTGGACTTTTCTGCCTACTTATTCAGTGCAGTGATAACAGCAATCTTCACAGCCCTTTCTTCAACATCATTAGTCTTCTTCCTTTTGGCAGGCAGGGTGCTTCCTATCAGCTTGGCTTCCTCAAGGTCAAATTCCCTGGCATAGTGATGCATAGCATCCCTAACATGATGAGGATCCAAGGCTTTTTGGATAGAATATGTCTTTAGCCACTCTAGTACCCATTTCTCTTCAGCAGCTAAATCCTTCAGATTCTGAAGTTCAGTGATGGACCTATTCAGCCTATTGTCTCTCCATCTGATATATCTAGGCTTCTCTTTAGTGAACATGGTCTTCAGCATTAACTTCTGGTTGTAGTAGGCTAAGGACTTTTCAAACTTCTGGAAAAGATCTTTATTGTTATGTATGATCTTGAAAGCTTTCTTAACTTCAAACTTTTCCTTTGGTTTTACTTCCCCAGCAGGCATCTTCACTTTTGGGGTTTCTTTTTCTCCTTCAGCCTCTTTGATCTTGATGCCACCTCCATGGACAGGTCCATAGGCATCAACTTTGCTTATTTCCAAAACCATGGCCATTTCAGCATCTTCAGCAGCTTTCCTCTCTGCTTCAGACATTTTCTTTCTGGCCTCATCCTTTACTGCTTGAGCTTTGCTTAGCTCAATAGCCTTCTTTTCCTCAGCTTCATCTTGTTTTCTCTGTTCAGCTTCCTCCCTTGCTTTCTTGTCAGCCTTGGAAATCTTCTTTTTCCTCAGCACTATTTTCCTTTTTCCTTTATCAACAGGGGCTGGTCCAGCAGATGAAATAGGATTTGCAGCAATTGGATGTATGATTTGGACATCTGGATCTTCTTGAGACTTTGAAGTCTCAACTGATTGAGTAACTGATCTTGGCTGTTGCTCGTCAGCTTTGTCAGTTGCATCAGCCTCGACTGTTGCGGCAGTCTCGACTGTTGTGGCAGGCTCAGCAGTTTTAGCAGCCTTTTCATCATTTTCAGGGCTTTCTCTAGCTATATTTTCTAACTCCGTGGGTTTTTCTACAAAAGTCATCTGCTTTCTAGCAGACTTTTTGGTTCTTCCTTCACGGTAAGTAGAAGTAGCTGTATCTCTCTGTTGGCTTCTTGTTCTTTGAGAGATACCTTCAGCAGGCCTCTCTGCTGATGGAGTTCTTGATGGTGATGCAGGGGATCCAGTCCTTACATCAGCAGTGACCTGATCAATGATCTTTGTGACCTGATCAGCAGCAGTCACTGACTCCATTTTCTTTGAGGTCTTTTCTTTAGGCTTATCAGCAGCCTTCTTCTTTCTTGTCTCAACAGCCTTGTCAGCTGTTTTGACTAACCTCCGTTGCCTCTTGGCAGGAACCTCCTTTGGTCCCTCATCCTCATCTTCTTCAGGCTCATTAGCCTTCCTCTTTTGAACAGGCAAGTATTTGGACATTGCCTTAGATTTGTGAATCTCCTTTCCATTCACCATATGACATCCTAGTTTGAACAGTAGGAAGCTGAGCGTGATCCTGTGGTTGGTGTGAGGACCTTTTCCTTTCTTGTCATCAAGGAAATCAGCCAAGATGTACCAAATGATTATGGACCAGTTTGACTTCTATTCCATAGTAAATAGCAGTCATGATGCTGAACCTTTTCATGGTGACAGCATCCAGTGAGAAAGTGCAGTTTTCAATCAGCTTTAGACACCATATCAGCCATCCGCTGATATTCATCCTTCAACTGTCTCTTTCTTATGTTGTCAGTCAACATTTCTCCTTCTTTGGCGCAGATCGCCCAAACTGCTGGTGTTTTTCTTCAGTTAACACTGTGACATCGTGTCGTCCTCTGTTTGGGAAGACCAAACGTCTCGTGAAGAACAGCTGGGGTGATAGTGATAGATTTTGTTGGATTCGTAAGATAACAGCCCTAGGCACAGCGGAATATAAAAATTTTAGGACCTCTTACGGAATCTTGCCAGGATACTACTCTAGTTGTATATATATGAATAAATAAAACGATAGTATAAGTTTACGTTATACCTATCTCCTTGCAAATCCAAGTTGGCAGTCAGCAAAACGACTCTGAATTTCTCAGCAAAATCGATCCAAGCTCTGCAGTAGCGCCCCACGTGTTGCGCCTCTACGGGTTGATACACCACAATTACACGAAAATAATAAATCTTGATCAGCTAGAACACAAGATATATTATGATCTAGGATTTAGGAACGATTTAGGAACAAAGTCGAAAACGAAAAATTCTTCCAAAAGGAAGACAGGGTTCGGTCGACTACACTGGGAGAGGAGAGAGAATTTTTGCTCTTGCTCAATTTTTGCTTATTGAGTTGTGTGAAAAATAACTACAAGATAGCTACTTATAGTTATCTCCCTAACCTAGTCCTATTAGGACTAGGTCTCTCTCCTACATGGGCCATGGCCCTCTTTAATTAGAAGACCAAGTCTTCTAATTAATTCATGGCCCAGTTAATTAATTTGACCAGGCTTTATTTAATCTCCCAATTAAATAGCCCAATTAATTAACTTAATCTCCCATTTAATTAAATCAGACTCTAAGTCCATTTAATTAAAATCCCTAAATTAATTAAATCCAACTTAATTAATTAATCCACAAATTAAATTCCAATTTAATTTATGATCCTGAT
The DNA here is from genome assembly GCA_003313485.2 of Penstemon barbatus. Lineage (NCBI taxonomy): Eukaryota > Viridiplantae > Streptophyta > Magnoliopsida > Lamiales > Plantaginaceae > Penstemon > Penstemon barbatus. Next base: position 16,655,040 of record CM064883.1, on the reverse strand, counting down.
CCAATTCCAATTGGATCCCATTTGTTCCAATTGGGTCGACCCAGTCGACCCACCCATAATAATCGACCCAGTCGATTATTCACCCAGTCGACCCAGTCGACTCGGTCGTTCTTATTTCCTCGCTTTCGCTTCATGTGTATTGTGTATGCCCCCGTAGGTTCACCACATAATTGGCCGTGGGTTATAATTAAATATTATTTAATTATTCGAGTAAGACTTACTCTAAATCAATCGAACACTCTGTCGATTGATCATTCCAAAATTAGCACCCCTGCCAATTTGGGAATTCTCCCACACTCCACGGTCGATGTCCAGCCACAAGCCCATGGAGCCCAATCACTGGTGAATTAATTCAGTGAACCTTTTATCATTTACAATTTCCATATACGACATAATCTCTCCATCGATCAATCTCCCAGTCGAGACTTAAGGGTATGGTCTTTCATCGGTTTCCCTTTTCTTTTGTCTTGACCTTATGCATTCTGGTCTCGAAATAATTCTCTTTGACTTAACCTTTATGAGCTACTTACATAAAGCCGTCAGATACCTCGGCCGAGGATTTTACCAGAATTAATTTCTCACAGAAATCCATAGGAGAATTTCCCAACCTATCAAGTCGGGTCAATGGATCCTTTGTTGATGATATGAACCTGCATACGAGTTCCTCTATACCCAACATGAGTCCATAGAGACCTTCTGGTAATCTCCAGTCAGTCGGAAACTCACATCAAAGTATAGACGTTCTCGCACCAGATAAACCCTATCACCTCAAGTATTTAGGGATCGTTCCTCGTATACTATTGTAAATTGGAATAACTTCAACCCCGATATGCGACTACCGCTTCCATGGTGAGTTATTTCCTAATTGGGGTATTCAGTGCGCTTGCCATCCCAGCAAGCCACCCACTTATGTGTATCGACTATCCCAGTCACGCTCGTGGACCCCAGCGTTCTCCAGTTCATCGGAGTATACACAATAGTGAGAGTCTAACCGAATCCAATGATGTCCTATCTCTATTGGATTCTACGACTCTTGAATATATTCTAGATCACGGCCTTGGAGATCAGTCCACGGGTTGTCCCATAGCCCTGTGATCTAAGGACTTCTATCCTTATGCGTAGATAATTATTACATAAGATAAAGTTGACCATATATATAAATGCATTTATTAATCCAATCGAATTGTCCTTTCAATTAAATGCAGCCAAAACAATTGGCTTGCAGGACACTATTCTATCAATCTCCCACTTGTACTAAAGCCAACTTTTCACACTTCTGATTCCCTTCTTAGACAGATGTTTTCGGATGCCTTTGAGGCAATGGCTTAGATAGCGGGTCCGTCGTATTATCTCTTGAGGTGACACGTTCCATCTTTATGTCTCCTCTACCAATGATATAAATATCAAATGGTATCGTCTTAGTTCGTGCTTGGATTCTGATGAGATCTCGACTCCTTCGCTTGCGAGATAGCTCCATTATTATCACAGAAGATAGTAATGGCTCGACAATGCTAGGTATCACATCCAATTCCTGGATGAAGTTTTTCATCCAAACACCTTCCTTTGCTGCTTCACTCGCGGCAATGTGTTCTGTCTCGGTGGTTGAATCTGCGGTAGTGTTTTGCTTGGAGCTCTTCCAGCTTACCGCACCACTATTGAGGCAGAACACGTATCCAGATGTCGACTTGAAGTCGTCTACATCACATTGGAAGCTAGAATCAGTATAGCCTTCCAATTTCAATTCTCCTCCGCCGTATACCAAGAATAATTCCTTAGTCCTTCTCAGGTACTTCAGAATAGCCTTTACGGCTATCCAGTGCTGCTCACCTGGATCAGACTGGTAGCGACTTGCAACGCTTAAAGCGTATGCTACGTCTGGTCTCGTACATAACATACCATACATTATGCTTCCTATTGCGGATGCATATGGTATTCGAGACATTGCTTCTCTCTTCAGGCGTCTTTGGGGCCATAGACTTAGAGAGTGCAATTTCATGTCTCATTCGAAGCAATCATCTCTTGGATTCTTCCATATTAAATCCTTTTAAGATTTTATCTATGTACTGGGATTGGGAGAGACCCAGCAATCCTTTTGATCTATCTCGGTAGATCCTTATACCTAGTACAAAGGATGCTTATCCCAAATCCTTCATTGAGAATTGTGTAGATAACCATGCTTTAGTTTCGGACAACACTTTCACGTTTCCTAATGAGAAGAATGTCATCAACATAAAGCACCAAAAATTCAACTGTACTCCCACTGATCTTCTTGTACACGCAAGGTTCGAACATGTTTTTGATGAATCCAAAAGTTTGGATTGTCTCATCGAAACGAATGTTCCAACTTCGGGAAGCTTGCTACAGTCCATAAATGGACCTCTGGAGTTTGCACACCTTGTGTTCATCTCCTTTGGATGCATATCCTTTTGGTTGCTCCATGTAGATCTCCTTGTCAATGTCCCCATTGAGAAAGGCAGTCTTTACATCCATCTGCCATATCTCGTAGTTATACCACGCAGCTATGGCCAGCAAGATTCGAATGGATTTAGACATTGCGACGGGCGAGAAGGTCTCCTCAAAGTCGATGCTTGGCCTTCGAGTGTATCCTTTTTGCCACTAGTCGCGCCTAGTAGGTTATTACCTCTCCGTTCACTCCAAGCTTTCGCTTATAGATCCACTTGCAACCCATGGGAGCTACTCCTACTAGTGGATCTACCAACGCCCAAACCTTGTTCGAGTGCATGGAGTCCAATTCGAATTCCATGGCTTCACGCCACCTTCCCGAGTCTATGCCTAGCATAGCCTCTTCGTAAGTCCTTGGGTCGGTTAGAGACTGTCTAGTCTCACGCAGCAGACCGCAGTACCTCTTGGGTTCTCTACGTTGTCTTTCTGACCTACGAAGTATCGGTGTACTCTCTGATGTACTTTCATGCTCTTGTTCTCCCACTGCATGTGGTGATGGGTCAGCTTGATCGACCTCTTTGGTCTTTTCAGCTTCAGTGACCTCATCTAGTTCTACGTTGTGTTCCTTCTTGCCTAGCAAGAAATCCTTCTCCAAGAAGTGTGCGTTCCTTGAGACAAACGTAGTTTATCTTGTAGGATCGTAGAACTTGTATCCTATAGAGTTTTCTGGATACCCCACGAATTGCATAAGATGGACTTTACGTCCAACTTATCTCCCACCAGTTTATTCACATAAGCGGGAGACCCCATATGCGCATGAATGCATATGAAGGTACAGTACCAAAACTCATATCACGTGATATGTTTTGGATCTGGCTTCAGAGATACTTAGCTCAGTATCTTCGATTTTCTCGATCAAGTTTCATTTGTTTGAATAAGGAATTTCATGTAAGATTTCTTAATGGACATTTACATGTCCAAAATGATCAACAACTGACAATGTTTTGAGCGAGTCTTACATTTCGAGAATCTAATTCTCTATTAAATAATCAATTGCGTGCATGTTCGATTTTGAATTGATCCAAATCTCTTACATGCTTTCATTGATTAGGCTCTCTTCTTTTATTCCAAAAGTAATTTGGAATTGTACATCACAACGTACTTTTACCCATGAGGGTACTAGAGACGCCTTATCTCCCACTAATGCTTTAGCGTTTCTACACACTTATAAATGGATTAAATCCATTGCATTTGTTTATGCCTCTTGGTTGCCTAGCAACCAACTACTAAATCTAATTTCCATTAAGCAAGATTCGAAAGTCGGTTACTATGTACAGCATCCCAGTCGAGCTCAGTCTTTGAATCTTTTAATTCGGAAATATGTTTAAGTATTCGTGTATTGCCTTTCGGTTTTTACAACGATTCAAGTGTGTGAAATCTTGATTATTTATATTTTATTGACTATGCATATTTTATTTAGTCGATATATGAGTATCCATACACATTTGCTTATGTACACCTTTTGCGTATAAATCTTATAGCGCAATCAGTTCCAACCATTATGGAACTATCACATCCCTTAAGACAAGGGATGGTATAAGCAAATTCCAATGATCTAAATAATTCATGGCTTTAGACACATTGAATGCATCAATGAGTGCTTCATCGGGCATCCAACACCCTTATGCATTACTTTAACCATAAGGTTAAGTTCAATAAAATTTAATCATCCCTTATGGGATGAATAGGTTCAATTCCCTCTTTCCCTTGATCTTAATCCATGGAAGAACCATTTTGATTGACTTTACAACTTATCATCCTTACAGAAAAACCTCCAAGGTTATTTCCTTTTAGAGAGGATTCATTCCTCTTCTACCATCTCATAAGTCTTTTGAGGCCTTTCTCACAAGATGTTACTTCCCATTCATGGGAGACTTCATGTTTGCCTTCAAGAAAATTTGGGCTTGAGAACCATCCTCAACCCTCTGGTGAAACTTATCACCTTTCTTATTTGAAGAGTAACTTCGAAAAAGGCAGCTTGGTGAAACCTATCACCATTCCAGTCGAAGTGTAACTTCGAAAGGAAAAACAATGAAATCTTTGTAAGGAGATTAGTCCTTGCTTGGACTCGAGAATAATTTCTCAAGTTTCGAAGTCATTCAAAACTCATTTGGGTTCAGTCAATTTATTTGATTCAAGTATGATGGTAAATATTCATGGATACATAACTTATGATAAACTATCATAAACATGACGATAAATACGCGGCAGATTAATATCAATGCATAATTTACAAACATGGTTTTCATTTGTAAATTGCTCCCACTATTTTTGTCGAACACTTATGCCCCCACATAAGGTTCGGGAAATAAAAATTTCCTAATGGGCTCAAGGCCCAAATGCAATCGCTCAGTACCCACGACTCGTTGGCCATACCAATCGATCCACTTGGTGGGCGATCTTGTCGCCGGTTAACCATCCCAGCTAACCCTTGAGTTCATTTAGCCTCGGTTTTTGTTATGGACCCACGACTCGTGAGACATCCATACTTACTCGCGTTAAATCATGTCCAATACTCGTGAAGAGAAATAGTTCAATCCTAGACGCCCCACGACTCGTGAGACAGCGCCTAGAACCTTGCTATCCCCTCCCTTGGCACTAAACTATGCATCGAGGCAATGGACATATCATCTTCCTATAGCTCGACCCACGACTCGTGAGACATCGAGATATATTTGTACAATATGCCTAAGACCTAGTAATTGGATAGGCTCGGACCATAGACACCATTCATATGCGCCCGTTAATCGATTTAATATTCTAATTGAGCTTTTAAGTTCAATTGGAGGTTTTAAGTTTTCTTCGTGCGAGGTCTCATCAGATTATGCTTTATCTTGTTTACGTGATCTATTCTAAGCATGCATGACATACATCAAAGAATAATAGTAAATATATATCACCTAGCATTGCACATATGATTGGTCGATTGCCCATCCTATGCGATCCATCACGAGCCACATGATGGACCAATTGGTCAGTCTAGGGTAGAAATTAAATGACCTAACTATTACAATTTTCAAACCCATACATCATGGGCCTTCTTGTAATATCCACCTTGATTGGGCCTCCATGTAATGAATTGGGCCTCCATGTCCTCCAAGGTAATGGGCCTCCATGTGGATCTCCAAGTCTTCATGAGGTCTTCTTGGCTCAAAGCCTAGTCTAAGCATAGCTTATAAAAATAAAGGCCCTATTCTATTACATTCGTTTACGCAAGCAAGGGCACCAATCAGGCCCATTTAATTACAACCCATAAAATAAATAAACCAAAACTACACAGGGCTTAGGGGCAAAATCGACCAATCCACTTATTCACACAAGAATATGCATAAATTCACATAAGGGCATAAATGTAAATTTACCGGCTCCTTTAATTTTTATTCACAAAAATTATCCAAGTTAATTTAATTTTGAATTAACAATTAATCTCTAAGATTAATTAACTCTTACTTGAGTTCCAAGTAATCTACAACTCTTATCTTGATAAAGTTGGTTAATTAAGATAGTTACAAATCTTCCAAGATTACTATCTTATCCAAAACTCTAAGTTTCCCAATTTTACAAATCTCCAAGATTCTCAAGATAATCCTATTTTGACTAGATTAGTTAACTAAGGTAGTGTCCAAATCCACCAAGATTTCTACCTTATCCAAAACTCCAAGTTTCCTAATTTAATAAGATCTCTAAGATCTTTAATCTTGGTAACTTACTAGAAGACATTAATTTTAATTAAATGTCTTATCACAAATGAAACTCTGAGTTTCCTTGTTTAATAAGATCTCTAAGATCTTTAATCTTGGTAATTAACTACAAGACATTAATTTTAATTAAATGTCTTATATTAAATAAAACTCTAAGTTTCCTTGTTTAATTAGATCTCTAAGATCAATCCAAGATTCACCAAGATTCCATAACAACCAAATCTCCAAGATTTTGTTCAAGATTATCCAAAATTCTGCCACGAAGATTTTGAACCACCATGTCATTGCCGTAAATCGTTGGCTTCAAGATGACTAAATCCAACATTTTTGCAACCAGCAAAACTCAATTGCAATTTAATACATATGGTGGCTTCAAATCTTACGTAGCACAAGTCAAGCATATTTACCAAATTAAAACCACATGCCTACAAAGACACACATGGTCACGCATGGTCACGTTAACAAAGAAAGAAAAAAAAATTGCGCCGAGCACTAAATAAATTCTCACCAAGAGAATAAAGTGTCAATACAATAATTTTGTTTTTTCTCTTGTTTTGTTTTAATTTGTGTTTGATTACTTAATTAATTAAAATCAACAGTTTTAATTAATTCAATCCAAAATAAAAATTAACACGACAAAATTTTATTTTTGAATCAAAAATTTTACATTAACTCTAAGTTAACAGATCTACGTCCTAAAACATATACAGTCATAGAACTAGCCACACATAAATCAAACATATGATTTATAACACAGAATTTGCAAATTCATATATATACAAAGCCTAGAGTTGGCTCTGATACCACTGTTGGGATTCTGTAAGATAAACAGCCCTAGGCACAGCGGAATATAAAAATTTTAGGACCTCTTACAGAATCTTGTCAGGATACTACTCTAGTTGTATATATATGAACGTAAATAAAATGATAGTATAAGTTTACACGTTATACCTATCTCCTTGCAAATCCTTAGTTAGCAAAACGAACTCTGATTTCTCCACCGGTTGAATCGATCCAAGCTCTGCAGGAGCGCCCCACGTGTTGCGCCTCTACGGGTTGATACACCACAATTACACGAAAATAATAAATCTTGATCAGCTAGAACACAAGATATATTATGATCTAGGATTTTGGAACGATTTAGGAACAAAGTCGAAAACAAAAAATTCTTCCAAAAGGAAGACAGGGTTCGGTCGAATATTACTGGGAGAGGGGAGAGAGAATTTTTGCTCTTGCTCAAATTTTGCTTATTGAGTTGTGTGAAAAATAACTACAAGATAGCTACTTATAGTTTTCTCCCTAACCTAGTCCTAATAGGATTAGGTTTCCTCTCTCCTACATGGGCCATGGCCCTCTTTAATTAGAAGACCAAGTCTTCTAATTAATTCATGGCCCAGTTAATTAATTTGACCAGGCTTTATTTAATCTCCCAATTAAATAGTCCAATTAATTAACTTAATCTCCCATTTAATTAAATCAGACTCTAAGTCCATTTAATTAAAATCCCTTCTAATTAATTAAATCCAACTTAATTAATTAATCCACAAATTAAATTCCAATTTAATTTATGATCCTGATCCAATTCCAATTGGACCCCAATTTGTTCCAATTGGGTCGACCCAGTCGACCCACCCACAATAATCAACCCAGTCGATTATTCACCCAGTCGACCCAGTCGACTCGATCGTTCTTATTTCCTCGCTTTCGCTTCATGTGTATTGTGTATGCCCCCGTAGGTTCACCACATAATTGGTCGTGGGTTATAATTAAATATTATTTAATTACTCGAGTAAGACTTACTCTAAATCAATCGAACGCTCTGTCGATTGACCATTCCAAAATTAGCACCCCTGCCAATTTGGGAATTCTCCCACACTCCACGGTCGATGTCCAGCCACAAGCCCATTGAGTCCAATCACTGGCGAATTAATTCAGTGAACCTTTTATCATTTACAATATCCATATACGACATAATCTCTCCATCGATCAATCTCCCAGTCGAGACTTAAGGGTATGGTCTTTCATCGGTTTCCCTTTTCTTTTGTCTTGACCTTATGCATTCTGGTCTCGAAATAATTCTCTTTGACTTAACCTTTATGAGCTACTTACATAAAGCCGTCAGATACCTCGGCCGAGGATTTTACCAGAATTAATTTCTCACAGAAATCCATAGGAGAATTTCCCAACCTATCAAGTCGGGTCAATGGATCCTTTGTTGATGATATGAACCTACATACGAGTTCCTCTATACCCAACATGAGTCCATAGAGACCTTCTGGTAATCTCCAGTCAGTCGGAAACTCACATCAAAGTATAGACGTTCTCGCACCAGATAAACCCTATCACCTCAAGTATTTAGGGATCGTTCCTCGTATACTATTGTAAATTGGAATAACTTCAACCCCGATATGCGACTACCGCTTCCATGGTGAGTTATTTCCTAATTGGGGTATTCAGTGCGCTTGCCATCCCAGCAAGCCACCCACTTATGTGTATCGACTATCCCAGTCACGCTCGTGGACCCCAGCGTTCTCCAGTTCATCGGAGTATACACAATAGTGAGAGTCTAACCGAATCCAATGATGTCCTATCTCTATTGGATTCTACGACTCTTGAATATATTCTAGATCACGGCCTTGGAGATCAGTCCACGGGTTGTCCCATAGCCCTGTGATCTAAGGACTTCTATCCTTATGCGTAGATAATTATTACATAAGATAAAGTTGACCATATATATAAATGCATTTATTAATCCAATCGAATGGTCCTTTCAATTAAATGCAGCCAAAACAGTTGGCTTGCAGGACACTATTCTATCAGATTTTTCTCCCACTGTAGCCTTTATCTCCAGTGCGTTGTAGTCAGCCTTCGCTGTATTGTAGTATTCCATCACTTGATCAGTCCAGATCACTCCCTCGTTGTACTCCATGAAGTTTACCAAATTTGCAGATTTGAACTTCTCCAGAAGTTCCTTCATCAGATTTGTGCCAGATTGGTAATAGGAATCATACACAAGGTACATACCTTCAGCAGTCATTGTTGATCTGTAGAGATTAGAGAGAAAAACGAAGAGATTTCTGCAGAAAACTTGCTCAAATTTCTCACAAGTACTTTTGAAAGTTTAGGGTTCGTAAAGAACTACACGACTGATCAGATTGGGATTTATAGAGTTGGGGTATGTTGGTTCCCGTGATATCCGCCAACCGTTAGATCCGTTTTCTTGTCAGTGCTGATCGTGCGGCGTCAGTTACGACCTTTCAAATTCAAAAGATATTTAATGAGGAGCGGGAATATATAACGCCCTTCAGTTACTTATAAAAGCGTATTTTTGAATAAAACGGTTTAAATAGTTCCGCTTTTATATCAGTAATCAGATGAGTAAAATAAACACTTATCTGATTGACTACTGTCCTGATGACATAGTTGTTATCAGAGAATGCCAATAGCTGATAACCTTCCTCAGCTGTTTGTCAATCCAGCCAGATAATATAACTTTATTCTTCGATAGTTGAGTCTTCTGTTGAAAACATAACTTCAACTAACTGACATTAACAAATTTCATCTTTAATTCAGAAGTACCGCTAGTCTTACACGTCCCCCTGAATTTAAGAATTCATAAGTTAACTAGTCTGTTGAAAGTTCATCCTTGAAGATAACAGTGATGATTAAGCTGTTGAACTTAAGTCTTCTGATAAGTTCCCCCTCAGCTTATGCATCCAAGTTAAGTAATCTTAGCTCAGCTCTCAGAGTTGAAAACCTTACTTCACTTAAAGGTTTAGTGAAGATATCAGCAATCTGATTGTCAGTATGAACATACTCTATCATAATATTGCCTTTTTCCACATGATCTCTAATGAAGTGATGCTTGATCTCTATATGTTTAGTCCTTGAATGACTTGTAGTGTTCTAAGTAAGAGAAATTGCACTTGTGTTGTCACAGTAGATTGGAATTCCACTGATCTTGATGTTGTAGTCTTCTAGTTGATGCTTCAACCATAATATATGTGCACAGCATGCTCCAGCAGCTATATATTCAGCTTCAGCAGTAGATATAGAAACTGAGGTCTGTTTCTTACTCATCCATGAGATCAGATGACTACCTAAGAACTGACAGGCACATGTTGTGCTCTTTCTGTCAATCTTGCAGCCAGCAAGGTCTGAATCTGAATAACCAATAAGCTCAAATCCAGATTCTCTAGGATACCATAATCCAATTCTTGAGTGCCTTTAACATATTTCAATATTCTCTTGGCAGCTAAGAGATGAGATTCTTTGGGATTTGATTGAAATCTTGCACAGACTCCAACTGAGTACATTATATCAGGTCTACTTGCTGTTAGATACAACAATGAACCAATAATGCCTCTATATTTGGTTATGTCCACTGATTTGCCATCTTCATCTTTATCCAAACGAAGATTTGTAGACATAGGAATGGTAGCGGTTGAGCTAGTTTCCATACCAAACTTCTTGAACAGATCTCTTGTGTATTTTGCTTGGCTGATGAATATTTCATCAGGCAACTGTCTAACTTGCAGACCAAGAAAATAATTAAGTTCACCCATCATGCTCATTTCAAACTTATTCTGCATCAGCTTGGAGAACTTATTACACATCTGTTGGTTAGTTGAACCAAAAATAATATCGTCCACATATATTTGCACAAGTAATATATGATTTTCCCATTCAATTGTAAACAAGGTTTTATCTACCTTACCTTTATGAAATCCTTTAATTAAAAGAAAATCAGATAGGGTATCATACCATGCTCTTGGAGCCTGTTTCAGTCCATAGAGGGCTTTCTTCAGACGATATACCTTATCATCTTCTTGATAGACTTCAAATCCAGGAGGTTGTTCAACATATACCTCTTCTTGCAGTTCTCCATTGAGAAAAGCAGACTTCACATCCATCTGATAGACAGTGAAGTTTTTGTAAGCAGCATAGGCAAGAAACAATCTGATTGCTTCAAGTCTTGCTACAGGTGCAAATGTCTCATCAAAGTCTATTCCTTCTTCTTGACAATAACCCTTGGCCACTAATCTTGCTTTGTTTCTGGTAACAATACCATCTTCATTCATCTTATTTCTGAAAACCCATTTAGTGCCAATTACTCTTTGATGACTTGGTCTAGGAACTAAGTACCAGACTTCATTCCTTTCAAATTGATTCAACTCTTCTTGCATAGCTTCTATCCAGAAGGAATCATTTAGAGCTTCTTCAATTTGCTTAGGCTCTATTTGAGATAGAAAGGTGACAAACATAGCATCTTGTGCAGCAGCTCTTCTTGTTTTCACTTTATCTAATGGATCACGAATCACTAACTCTGGTGGGTGATTTCTGAGCCATCTAAGATCAGGTTGCAGTTCTGAATGTTGTCCTCTGTTTTGATCTTGCAACACTACTGTTGGAGTTCCAGTAGTAGTCTGTTGAACATTTGCAGTCTGTTGAACAGTCTCTGGTCTTTCAGCTGTTTGCAACTCGTCTGTTAGACAATCAGCACTGTGATTTTGAACAGCACTTGAGTTAGCAGCTGAACTAAGATTAGGTAGTATGATGGGAACATATTCTTCATTTCTTCCAATGTCTAATTTCTGTAAATCAGTAGACAGATCTTGGTTAACATTTTGATTCTTTTCAGAAGATTGACTTGGCTCATCAAATACTACATGGATAGATTCTTCTATTAGTAATGTTCTTTTATTGAAAACTCTATAAGCCTTACTAACAGTAGAGTATCCTACAAAGACAGCTTCATCAGCCTTTTCTGCAAATGCAGTAAGGTGATTTTTCCCATTATTCAATACAAAACATTTACAACCAAAAATCTTAAAGTAATGAATGTTTGGTTTTCTGTTGTTCCAAACTTCATATGGAGTCTTGTTCTGATTTTTGTTGATCATACATCTGTTTTGGGTAAAGCATGCTGTATTTGTTGCTTCTGCCCAAAATCTTTGTGGCAGCTTAGCTTCAGCTATCATGGTCCTGACAGCTTCTTTTAGTGTTCTGTTTCTCCTTTCAGCAACACCATTCTGTTGAGGGGTTCTAGCAGCTGAATACTCATGATGTATTCCCTTTATATTACAATACTCTTCAACAGTAGAGTTTGTAAACTCTGTCCCTCTATCTGATCTGATCTTCAATATTTTGATACTCTTCTCATTCTGGATCAGTTCCATCAGATTGGTAAGATGTTCCTTGGTTTCACTTTTCTTCTTCATGAAAATCACCCAAGTATATCTTGAATAATCATCCACAGCAGCTAGGCAGTATTTCTTTCCACCATTGCTGACTGGATCAATGGGTCCAAATAAGTCCATATGTAGTAGCTCCAATATCCTTCCAGAAGATTGGTGCTTCTTGCCTTTGAATGATGACTTGATTTGTTTACCCTTCTGACAGGCGTCACAGAGCTTGTCTTTGCTCATGACTGCTTTTGAAATCCCTTCAACCAGATCATTCTTGATTAATCTGTTTATGGTCTTGAAGTTTAGATGATTCATTCTCTTGTGCCATAGCCAGCTAACTTCACTTGGTGCAGATGCCACCAAACAAACACTTGAATTCTTATTTGCAGAATTCCAGTCGACTATGTAGATATTTCCTTGTCTTCTTCCAGATAGAATTACTTTCTTTGTACCAATCTGTTCAACATAGCACTTATCTGTTGAGAAGATGACTGAATATCCGTTGTCACAAAATTGACTTATGCTCAGCAGGTTGTACTTTAGGCCTTTAACATATGAGACGTCAGATATCTCAATGTTTCCTTTGATAACCCTTCCTTTAGCTACAATCTTGCCTTCTTTACTGTCTCCAAAAGTAACTTTTGGACCATCCACAGCAACTGCATCAGTCAGCTCATGTATGTTTTCACACATGTGTCTTGAACATCCACTGTCCAAGTACCAAATCTTCTCTACTTTACTCCTACTCCTAATCCTAACCTACAAAACAAAATAAAATTGTTTTAGGTACCCTTATTGAGAGGGTCCTGAAGGATTAGTTTCACATTTGACAACCCAAGATGTTGATGTCTTAGGCTTCTTCGGCTTCTGAGTTTTGACAGGAGCATGAACAGTGTCATTTTTATCATAATTAGCAGATAAGTCATGTTGATGATCAGTATGATAAGAATAGTGTTCATAAGCAGGGTAAGGTGCATGATAAGCAGGGTATGCATGCATTGTATGTGCAGGGTAAGGTGCATAGTAACCTGGAAATTGAGGTGCATGATACATAGGATGATATGCAGCAGGTTGCACATAATATGACTCATTTCCATACCAAGCATTTTGATTTTTCTTGTTTTTATGCTTCTTTGGTTTACTAGATGCTTGCTCAATTGGTTTTGACTTAGTTTTACCAACAGATTGATTCAGTTTAGCTTTATCAGCAGACTTCTTAGGACTCTGCTGTTTACTAGGCTCTTTGCTCTTTTTAGCCTTAGGAGATTTCTTCTCCTTTAATTCTTTCTCAGTTGAGGCAGGTCTAGCAGTTTGAACATACAGAATGACCTTACTATTGTCAGCAGATATAAATTTCTCAGTATGATTCAATTCGTGCTTATCCTGTTCTAAAGGTATCTTCTGTTTACTAGACGTATGAATGGATGCAACAGATGATTTTTCATGAGACTCAACAACTTTTTCAAGTTCCATGATTTTTCCTTTATAAACCTCACATTCAGCTTTCAGAGACTCATATTCTTGCTCAAGCTGTTTGTAGTCAGCTGATTCCTTTGGCTTTTCAGCTAAAAGTTTCAGTGAACTATTTTGCTCTTTTAGCAATATCATCTCTTCCTTAAGCTTTTTATATGCTTCAGCAATACCAGTATTGTTAAGCATCATTTGTTCAAATGAATTAAATAATTCATTGTTAAGAGGAGTTACCTCATCCTCAGAGTCATCAGATTCCTTTGCCATCAGGCACAGGAGAGCAGGTTTTTCTTCATCAGACGATTCTTCATCAGATGTGTCTGAATCTGAATCAGATGAGTAGACAGCAGTCAGCTTTTCTGCTTCAGCCATCATTGCCTTGCCTCTCTGATGCTTTCTTTCTTTTCTTATTTTCTTCTCCTCTTCGGTGTATTTTTCTGCTTTTGGATATGGGCAGTCTTTGATGAAGTGTTCCAATTTCCTGCATTTGTAACACATTAGTTTTGCTTTATAATCATCTTTTTCCTGAGAAGAAAAGTTAGGTTTAGAAGTAGAAGCATTGTTGTATTTGTTCTTCATTTTTCTTTTGTAGAACTTCTTGAAATTATTTATCAACAGTGCAACATCTCCAGCAGTGTACTCCTTCTTGTTGAGTAGAGTGGCTTCATCAGATGAGTCCACTTCTTTGCTTTTCTGTGCTGGTCTTCTGGTGTTTTCAGCAGCAACCAGTGCAGCTGTGGGTCCTGAAGTTGAGGTTTCTTCAATTCCCATTCTAGGCAGTTTATACTCGAATGCCTTGAGTACAGAAAACAGCTCAGTAAGAGAGATTTTTCCCAAATCCCTTGATTCTTCCATTGCTGTCACTTTCATGTTGAATTTTGGGGGTAGGGTCTTTAGTACTCTGACAGTGATCTCTTTGTCAGTGAAGGTCTTTCCCAACTTTAAAACTTCATTCAGAGTTCTGGTGAATCTGGTATCCATCTGATCAATGGTTTCTCCAGATTTCATCTTGAAGTTATCAAGTTTCTCCAAAGCAACAGTGAGCTGATGCTCCTTTATTGCATCATTTCCTTCGCTCATGTCTCTGACTTTGTCCCACATTTCCTTTGCAGTCTTGCAATGTTTGACCTTGTCAAACCGATCATTGTTCAGGGCTTTAGTCATGATGAATCTCCCAACTTTGTCTAGATTGTAAAGCTTTATTTCTTCTGGAGTCATCTCATGAAGGTCTTTTTCCACAACCGTGTCAACCTCATTTATCTTTATGGTCTTTGTGAATCTGAATGGACCTTTAATGATACATGTGTACATGTTGTCATTATAAGCTGCTAGAAAGATTTCCATTCTAATCTTCCAGTCTTCAAAAGACATACCAGCAATGTGGGGAACATGGCTGATACAATCCATTTTTCAAAAAGTTTAGATTTTTCAAAAAGATGCTCTTTTGAAAAGGTTTTGAAAATCTTTGAAAAACACTTGGATCAAGCTCGTTGATCAGGCAGCTGATTCTAATGAACCACCTGCTCTGATACCACTTGTTGGTCCCAAGTGGTCAGAAGAGGTTTAGAGGGGGGGGTGAATAAACCTCTTTAAAAATTTTCTTCAATTTTAACTTTAAAACTTTTACTCTAACTGAACAGACTAAGCTGATCAGATTAGTTAGTTACAATTCTGTTCGCGAACAAATCTTTGAACAGCCTTGTTGACCACTCGTCTGATTGTTACTTAGCTGATTTTGTTAAAATCAGTTTTAATACTTAGAGTACTTGCAGCGGATTTTCAAAGTGTTTTTCACAAGTAAACTTAGCAATTTGAAAAATGTTTCCCCAGATTTGTAAAATCTCTTTCTAGATTCTTTTTCAAACAGTTAACTTAATGTGTTTTATGCAACTGAAAAATATGCAGGTGAAATGCAAATAAAAACACAAGCAGTTTTTATAGTGGTTATATGGATTTGAATATCCTTTAGTCCACTCTTCCAGTCACAAAGATCTTGGGTTATACTAAAAACACACAGTAATCAGTATACTCTGCTTACGCCTTACAACAAATGAACAGGTCGTAAGTTCGCAGTAAGAAATCACAAAGAGATCCTACTTCTCTGAAGTAATATCACTCACTAAGACGGATATCTACTTCTCACAACACTCAATGTTTACAAATTCACTCAGAAGATGTATTTGGCTTGATTCTTCAACTCTGCTTTTGTCAACAAATGACTTAGCTGATGAGTGAGCTGTTCTTGAGACTTAAAGAATTCTGCTTCGAAAATTTCTCAGAGATTGTGTTGCTTGTTTCTTCTTCGTCTCTTCCAGCTATTTATACTTGAGGATTGAAAAGTGTCCGTTGAAGAGAGACAAGATTCAAATTCCTCGAGTACTGGTCCTTAAAATCCGCGAACGGCTCTTTTGCAGTCTGTCCGTACTGTGAACAGTACTATTCTGCAGGCAGCATTAAATGCACCCAGCTGATGTGAAGCATTTCTTCAATCATTTGTCTTTAATAACCTTGTACTTCAGCATTTATTACTCCAAGGGGCATTTATTACCGTTGGGAATACTTAATGATCTTCTTCACTTGGCTGATAAAAGTACGCGTCTGATGGCGAACAAAGCTGATCTCAAACTTGAACAAATCTGATTTGAGTCGGCTGATCTTCACCAGTCTGATAACTTTTCTTCAGCAGATCAGAAGTTTTGGACCTTGAAACTTTGACTCTTCTGATGTCTTCTTTACTTAGTCAAAATTCCTTGATAAGTTTATCAGCTAAGTTATTCCATACTTAGCCAAATATGAAGTTTTGGAATGCATCAAAACCTCCCTTATCAAACTTCCTTTAGTGCCTTCATCTTCATCCTTATCCAACAATATTTCAAAGTATAAGGGAGTTTTATGCAAACATTTAAAAATACAAGGGAGTTTTGCGCAAATGTTTACAAATGAGAGAATTGCACTTTTGGTACCCACTTTAGGTCAATTTTCACTTTAGGTTCACTGTTTTATGTGTCCAACACATTTAATACCACGCTTTAACAAATTATGACATATTTGGTACCGCCGTTAAAAATCAACGTTAAGTTGTGACTTGGCAGTTAAGTAGTATTGCAAAGTTGATGCAATTACTTATGTTGACTGACAAATTTATCCCATAACATTTCAGGCTACTTCTACAAATTTGGTGACAGTTTTAGCCCACATCGTAGGCAAATTTAAAAATTGACTCGAACAAGACTACGTACAAACTAATTTGAAGATTATACTTATTATATTTAAATAACTAATTTGATTTATAAATGATATTAATGAATTAAATAATATTTAACATAATTCTCAAAAAAGAAAACATATTATTTTCAAATCTTCGATTTATATAATAGTATTAAATTATAAATATTTATAATTTATTATTTTAATAAATATTAAATATTTTTAATTATAGGCGTATAATTTATTATTTGAATAAATATTTAATAGATTAATACTATTATATAAATCATAGATTTGAAAAGAATATTTTTTCAAATATATATTGATTTATTGATATTATTTAAAAAATTAAATTAGTTATGTAAATATTATACTTAAATATAAAAATTGGTCTGCACGTGATCTGCTCGAGTCAATTTTGAAATTCGTCCGCAATGTGGACTAAAATCGTCAGTAAATTTGAAAATGTGGGGCTATTTTGGTAGCCTGAAATTTTATGGGGTAAAATGATCAGGCAACATTAGTATTGGCATCAACTTTGCAATACGCCTTAACTGTCACGTCACCACTTAACGGTGATTTTTAACGATGGTATCAAATGTGTCATAATTTGTTAAAACATGGTACCAAATGGGTTGGATCAAAAGTGGAAATTGACCTAAAGTGCGTACCAAAAAGCCATTTTCTCGTTCAAAAATTACAAGAAAGTTTTGCGAAAACATTCAAAGTACAAGAAATTTTTGAGCAAACAAAATTATGCAAAAATAACGATGTTAGTAACTAATGAAGATCAGATGTATTATGTAGGATTTTTAAAAGTACAAGAGAGCTTGATATTAAAAATATTAACAGGATAATTTTGTGCAGGTTTCGCATAATACAAGATTATATCATACATTTATCCCATAAAAGAGAGTCCAAAATTTAATTGATCTTCGTGAAGTTTTTTTTCTTTTTAGTAAAAGTTCAACAAACTGAATTTTATAATACATATCTTCAAATATATAAAATTTGACTGATTTACCCTAGACTTATGAGGTTTAGTCATATTACAAGAAATTTTCTAACTTTTTAGAAATCACAAGGAGATTCCTTATGGCCCAACAATCCTTATAAGAACATCTCTTACAATTTGTGAAAATATTTACAAAAAATACCCTATAAAGAGTATTCTTGTAATTTTTTAAACTACATCTACATGAGATTTTTTGTAATTACGATAACCTCATTAACTTAAAATTATTTGCAGTCAGGGTATCGGTATCTTGGTAAACCAAAATGTTGTTTTTTTTGCTTCTCACAACTCCATAATATTATTTTAGAATCCACAAGGATATAAAACATTTAAAAAAGTAAAAGTTCAATAATCTAAT
Source organism: Penstemon barbatus (assembly GCA_003313485.2). Classification (NCBI taxonomy): domain Eukaryota; kingdom Viridiplantae; phylum Streptophyta; class Magnoliopsida; order Lamiales; family Plantaginaceae; genus Penstemon; species Penstemon barbatus. Next base: position 16,636,638 of record CM064883.1, on the reverse strand, counting down.
TAAATATGCTTCCTGCCCTCATATTCTGAATTTGTAATATATTTTATGAAGATGAAAATCTTCAAACTTGAACTAATAATATAGATCATCATCTCTGAAAATCCTAAACATGTTGAATCCACCACCCCACCCCAAATTTAATTGTTCAATAGTTCTAGTTCTATCTTCTATGTGCTTTCTCAAATTATCTACAAAAAAAAATAATAAAATGGTTTTCCTATATATGATCCATCCCTACCTTTTTCTAAACTAGAAAGGTACCCAAGTACCATTTCTGTACAAAAGTTCCATTCATTAAATCATAAATAAATGGAAAAAATATTCTCATCTTTTTAATGCCTCAAACTTGTATTTCCTCTATATTCCTTATAGCCTCCCTCATTTCAATCCTTTTGTCATGATCACTTTCAGTACAAGCAGCACCAATAAACAGCATTTTTTCCATCTGACCAATTGAACTCGAAGTGTTCACAATCTCGGGATCGATCAATTCCGAGACTCTGTCTTCAGAAACTGCTTGCCTTATCCATTGCACCACATCAGTCCCACCTTTCTGGTTATTTAGATACTGAGAGGGAAATTTCCCGGTCATAATTTCGAGAATAACTACTCCGAGACAGTACACATCACTTTTCGGAGAAAGTTGCTGATATAGTACAGCTTCAGGACATTTATACGAAAACAGAGCTTGCACGGAATGAGTGTTACTAATTAGAGCATATAGCGCATAGTCTGTGAGAAGTGGCTCGTAGTTTGAAGATAGAAGAATGTTACTCGACTTTAGATTCCCATGTGGGAGCTCGTAATTTGCAAATTCCGTGTGGAGGAATCCCATTCCTCGAGCCACTCCCTTTATGATTTTCAGTCGAATAGGCCATGTTAGCTCCGCATGAGATGTGGATCCACGATCACCTTAGAAGATTAAAAACTTGCATTAGTTATATTTGTTTCAATATCTAAAGGCAAACAGAGCAATATTAGTCATTTAACTTTTACAGGGACGCGGAAATGGGACACTTATAGTTCCGACAAATAATTTACATCCATTATATTTTAATTTGCTGCAATTTTAGTTCTAAATTTGTCGGAATTAAAACTAGTGCCCAAAATTGCCACGATTTCTTGGGGAAGGAAGAAATGGAGGGGAATTCCGGGTTTTTTTCCTTAATAATCAGTTGGTAGGAGAAGAAATGAAGGGCAATAGGGTCCTAATTTTTCCTCCCATTGATTTGGCAAGTGACGTGGAGGGTTACGTCCGTGTGGCAACCAGCAGGGCGTAAATTCCCAATTTCTTCACTTGCGCGATAGTTTCTAGGCATTGGTGACTAAAATTGTTGATAAGAGGAAGAAAATTATAAAAATTTAATACATAAAGAATGTAAATTGCTTGTTGAAAGTCGAAACTACAAGTGTCCTAATTCGCATCCTTGCAAAAGTTAACAGACAAATATTGTTTTTTCGCCAATATCTAAACAAGAATTATGAAATTTTACCATGTAATAGAAATGTTAAGCTCCCTTTAGGAACAAACTCGGTCACCAAAAGCTTCTCTTCTTTACGGTAATGATACGCCAATGGTGGCAAGATATTCCGGTGCCTTATCCTTCCTAGCCTCCTAACCTCAGCATCAAACGCATCTCTATTCAACTTATTCATATCCCTAAACCTCTTCACCACAACCGACGCTCCATTTCCCATTATCGCTTTATAAGCCGATCCCAAACCACCACTTCCAAGAACCTCTGCCGCAGCTTTCATCAAATCTTGCATCCCAAAAATCCCTTTTTCTTCATTAACCACAACAAGATCGTTTCCATGTTTCCCAGTAGACGTGCCTCTTCTCAAAGAACGGGTTCCAGGATCCTTATAACTTCCTCCTTTCCTACTCATGCTCCTCCTATTAGAGCTCGGAATACGCACTTGTACCACCTTGTTTGAGCTCTCTTTCCCTAACACGCTAAAATTCTCCTCTCGTTTCTTTGCTTTGTTAAATAGTATTGTCATTAACAACACAGTTACTACTATGCCTAATATAACCCATTTTGTGCCCGCGTCTGAATCACTTGAGTTATTAACGTCCGGTAACCCATTTGCATTACATGGTTTGGAGACGATAGGGCCACATAGGTCCGGATTTCCATCGAACGGTTTGGCTCCAAATCTCGACATAAGTTGTGGAATTCTTCCTTGTAGCTTATTATTCGAAAAATCGACTTCCATCAAAGATTGTTGTCCAATTGAAGGGATAGGTCCCGAAAACTCATTATTTCCCAAATATAGTTGTACTAGATTTCCCAATCTCTCTAACGACGCCGGAATCTTACCGGAGAATCGATTCCTGGCTAGGTCGAGTTTTTTCAAAGAACCCATATTGTCAAAGAAATTATCAGGTATTTGGCCGGAAAATTGATTTCCTGATATAAACAGAGATCTTAATGACGTAAGCCGATTGAATTCGGGAATGGGACCGGAAATGCTATTGTTCTCTAAACTCACGAATCGGAGTCTTTCTAGATTTGATAAAGCTTCAATATCCATTTGTTGAGAAGACCCAGATAACCCAAGTCCAACTAGTATTAAGGATGAAACATTATTATTATCTTCACATTCGATTCCTCTCCAATTATCACGACATGGGTGGGTCCCATTACGCCAAGTTGAATCTAGGGCTGATGAATTTTCAAACCCCTCTTTGAATTCGAGGAGGTGGACGTCTTCACCTGTGGAGAGAGAAGGGGTGTAGTGAGAGAAAATTAAGAAGGAAATTAGAAGAAGGCGAACAGCGGCGGCCACGGCCATAGTGGATTGATATTATCGGAGAAATTTTTCCGGCGGCGGAATGAGGACAGACCTGCCGCGCTGTTCGGAGAGAGAGTACTTTTTTGTAAACTTTTTTTTTGGAGGAAATTTGTGTGGTTTTATTTGTGAAATGATGTGTCATGATGCTGTGGGATATTGATGGCTCGAGTTGAACAGAGATTATTGGTGGTGATGGAAATTGAAAAAACTGGTAATTTTTAGTAGAAATTAGAGGTGAAGCTTGATTTGTAAATTGTCCAATGAAGAAGAGAGATTTTCGGAGGAAACCATGGCTATATTCGAATAATAATATAATGTAATGCAATTATATAGTTTGGTGTTTGGTTGTACATTTTCACTCAAATTATAATTGAGTTATTATTTGGATATAAGTCATGTCCTAAATCATATCAAATTTTCATTCCTTGGGAGAGAACTCTACTCCACTACTCCATGTTTTTCTTCCAAGATGTTCATATCAATTTGTGCCCTTACAATTTCAATTAAAATAATTTGTTCAATTAAAAATCGATTTTGAAAAAATAATAAATATCATACTAAAAAAATTTCAGATAGTACAAGTAAATCCAATTAAATAATTGACTTGTCTTCCATATTAAAATAGTCCGATGAAAGGTGCACTAATAAATCTCATTTGGGAGATGCTAGGCATGGGAAAAATCATTGAACAAAAAAAACTCTTAATTGGTGGGGAATAAAGACAGGAGAAAATGAAAAATATATTAGCAGATTTTTGCAGTAGGGTTGAGTTGTAAGAAGACTAGGGTTCTTCTTGGGCCCCAAAACGATCGCAGTGTTCCTCTCCCGTCTAATTTTTGATTTTATGTGAAAGGAATATGTTAAAATATTATATATATACTTTAATGAAGAGTGAGCACAAAGGTGTAATTTCATAATTTCCTTATTCCACCATAATGTAATTGTAGGAGTTGAGGCCCAATTATAATAGAAAGATTAGAGCTATTTATTGGGGCTGACCCACCAAAACCCAGGCAAATTGGGGCTGCCCAGATTTTCTTATTTGTAAAATCAAACACTAAATAAAGTCTCACTATTTAATTTATTTGGCCTTATATGCTAAACCAAACGGCACCTTATAATATACGAGGAAGGGAAAACAAGTTTAATATTAATTTTAATCCAAAAATATATCTGGTTCCAAATTTTTCGAAAAAATATATTTTATACGATGATTCACACTCTCTTGATAATACATTTAATTTTGTCATCAATTTTCAAATGAAATTCAGCACATACTACTCATGTGTCCTTTTAGTTGACAATGGGAGGAAATACAGACACGGATTTTTAAGACCTACCATTGTTAACTTAATAGGCTCGTGAGCGGCATTGCTGAATTCCGTCCAAAAATTGACGGCAAAACTCAATGTGCCAAGAAGGTACGAATCATGGTAAGAAATATATTTTTTCGAAAAATTTAGTATCAAATGTGTTTTTTAGACTAAAATTTAGTATCAAAAATTTTCTTTCCTCGAAATATATTATTTTAACTCTTTTTGTACCCTAAAATTAAATTTCTAACATTTTGAGCCTTTTTATTGCACATTCTTGACATTATAATGTGCATTCAGCAACCCAGTAAAGTATGCAACGCCATTGTATAATGTTCCAAAATGTTTACAGATGCCAATTAGTCCTATATCGACTATTTATTTACATAAAAGCAAACCGAGCCTAGACCAAAGTTTTCAGAACCAGATCGGACAGTGAACCGGTGAGTCGACTGACCATTGATTTTACTGGTCAAATCGATTGAACCGTTGGTTGGACTGGATCAGGATGACATCATAATGATATAATAAATATACTTAATTTTAAAGTAGATGTAATATGCATAAATTTTAAACATTATCCTACAATTGATTTGAAATATTCAAAATCTTAGATTATATTTAAATTAAATCATATAATAATTATTTAACTTATATCATAACGGTAATGTGATACTAATTTGTAAGCTCATATAAATATAATATGATTATATTTATTTATAAAAATTTAAAAGTGTAAGTAAAAAATACAACAAACTAGGATATTAATAAATTTTAAAATATGATTATGTATAAAAGTCTAATATTCAAAATCAAACTTGCATAATATATCGATTTGACTTTCAAAATTTGACACTCTTTATCCTAAAAATAATATTGGAAAGAAATATCTTATAGAACAATTTTTAATAAAAAATTATTATTTGAGTATTAATTTTCATTGATAATGTGTAAAATATTAATTTGAGTTAATTATCATAATCTAAATTATAAGTAAATTTGGCTACACTTTTTCTAAAATTTATAAATTTTTATACTAAAAATGATGTAGCTCAAATGCTAAGGAAGTTATGTTTCATGCAAGAGGTTAGGTGTTCAAATCCCACCTTATATAATAAATTCTAACTTATTTGTAACATTAGAAAAAATTAAAAAATCGAAAAAAAAGGAAAATTCAGAATCGGGTTGAACCGATCTAAACCGGTTCGCCAGTTCACCTGTTTTGAATCAGTTCAACTCGGTTCAAGCTGGTTTTTTAGTCAAGTGGCTTTAGGGGATAAATCGGACCGGAGCAATCTCTGGTTCGCGGTCGAACCGGTAGGACCATCTGGTCCGGTCCGGTTTTAATAACACTGGCCTTAGTTGCACCCACCAAATCAAAGAACAAATGTGATTCTATCTTTGTTGGACCAAGTGAGTTTCAACTGTGCAAAACAACATTCTGGATCCTCCCACCACGAGTGCAATTGTTGTCACGCCCAAACCACAATTCCCTTCCTATCAATTATCCTATCGGGAGTTGAATCCATAACATTGGCTCTAATACCAATTGTAGGATCGAATGTTAGTTTTCGTGCTAGAATTCATAGTTGATAGCAAAAGTGCAACATCTTTAAAAAACACAATTTTCCAGACACCATATTTCGACTATATGGGCCACACTTTGAACCCTCTGCTATGAGGGTAATTTTTGTCGTCATACACGTGCCAAAAACTCTCATAACGGATGATGATGCATGTTAACCCGAATTATATCGACACACTGTAATCCTAGGCATGAAACTGAGACTTATATAGAACATTTCCAAAGATTTCTTGATCTTACATATGTACATTAGATCAAACTCCAAGGTAAAATACATGTCTCTTCTATTTCAATGATTTACATCTTATAGCTTTACCACTTGTTTTGCTATCCCGATTCATGTCGCCTCAGGAAGTCAGATTGTCTTACTGCGTTGTAAAAGCCTGAAAAAATAGGGACTCTTCATCAGTCTAAACACATAAATGATAATTCTAAGTTTCCAACCACTACCTCCCAGTTTGCACAAATACTTGCAAATTGGACAGGAATCAAAAAAATGTGGGGTGATTTACACTCAGACCCCCCTGAGGTCTACTGTAATCACATAAAACCCTCTATGGTTCCAAAATTTACAAGGAGTGTCCTTGTAAGGATTGTTGAAGCTGTAAATTGTGTTTTGGTACATACTTGTAATTTTTTAAACGTCAGGGGATTCTTTGTAAGATGACTAAACCTCATGAGGTCCGCTCATAAATCACCCATGGCCAATAGGTATTATATGCATATTCTATACTTAAAATCAACAATCGTAGAGAATTTCAAGAGAGCTTTTTTCAAAATCACGTAACCGAAAAAATGTTGCAGTGGCCAGGATCTGCAATATGAGCCATCAAATTCTCGATTGGGCCTTGTCCAGTATAAACAGCTTGAAAGCAAAAACCAACAAAAGCAAGCATAGCAAGTCTCCCATTCTTGATCTCCTTAGTCCTCAACACCATCACAGGCTCAGGTGATCCTCTTCCCCACATCATAAAGTCGAACCATAGGCCCCCCGGGTACCCTACATCAGGCTTCGGCTTCTTCTTATTTGGCAAAGTCGGTTCAATGTCAACACATCCCGGGTTTAGCATATCAGCCCATCTCCGGCCCTCGACCCAGCCCATTAAGGCTAACTGCACCACAAATAAGGTTATGGGATCGGCAAAATATTCTTGAGCACCAGCATCATACCATGAGAAGTTTTTCATAAGTCCGAGACTTTCTAGCCATTCCGGTATGAGAATTCCGGAAACAGCAAGCATTGCCCACCTCGCGTGCATTAGTTCCGCTTGTGCAAACCATTTTAGCAGTTCAGGATCAGATCCTGTATATGTAAGATAAGTTATTACTATATGCTAACAATTTGAAATAGAGAACATAACTTTTAAGCAATACTTTCGGGGCGATGGATTTTGATTATATAACATGAATTGCATACCTAATCCCAACGGATCAAAGCCAAAATCTCCAGGCAGACTAAATAAATAAAAGAAACTGGTATCAGTATACAAAATCATAATGAGAGAATTACTCAAACCACCTTCAGATTATATAACATGTGCTTTGTCTAACTCTAAAATTCCCTATTTTATTTTAACTCCCAAAATCCTCCCTTGTATTTTGTTTTAATTACCACACTCAACCAAAAAAAATTAATTTTTATTTTTGATGGAATGACAAAATTACCCCTCTGTGTTTGTTTTTATTTTAAATTTTACTTATTATTTTTGATAATCTAAGTATATACTACTTGGGTCGAATGTGGTATTTAAAACCAAACACAAGGGTCTTTTGGGATTTAAAATAACACAGGGGAGTTTATTGGGAGTTAGGAAAAAACATAGAGGGTGTTTTTGCCTTTCGATGTCAGGGATAAAATTGTCATATCAAAAGCAAAATATGAACAAATACTTGCAATTTTTCGCGTTTGAATAACACTCTCTTTTCTGGGGATGTATTTGACACTTACTTGATATCACAGGGGGTTTTTTGGGAGTTAAAAAAACATAGGGGTTTTTTCGGAGTTAGATAAAACATAGGGGGTGTTTTTGTCTTTCGCTCTTATACTAACCACCCTTCATGTTTGGAAAATTACTCGAACTACCCCTAATGTATTGGATTCACTACAGTTACCCCCCTCACAACATTAATTTCATCAAAATAAAAGTTTGAATTTCATAAATACCCCTAGGTACTATTTAAGAAATCACAAACCTCAGGGAGGGATGACAAATCGATTTCACCCGTTTTTCATTGATTTCACCCATTGCTTCATTAATTTTTTACCGATTTCACTCATTTTTCACCGATTTAACCCAATTTCACCATTATTTTCGTCTATTTCACATGGTTTTTTTCAAATCAAAAGTTTTTTTGATAGCGTCGGCATGCGCCGTCTAAAATTAACGCTATAAAATGGACAATTATAATGAATTTAATACCATAAGGATAATATATAATTTTCCAAACATGAAAAGTGATCAGTGTAATTACAATATACCAAAGTCATAGTTTGAGTAATTTTTCCAACTGATCAATGCAGCTGATGAGGCCTAACGGTCTTCGGTCGAGTCCCACCTCAAGTGTGGGTATTTACTCCAGTTAAATCCTAGTTGTAAGATATTTACTCATTGTAATTGAGTTAATGACAATTTATCCCTTGTAATTTATAAAATATCTAATTTACTTCCCTGTGGTTTAAAAAAAAATATTTTCTTATAATTTTATAAAAGTTTCATATTGTTTTCCTAACTTTTTTAAACTTAAAACACACGAATTGATAATATGTGGCACTTTGCCCCCTTCGTTATGTTACCCTTGTGTTATGATAAATATGACATTTTACCTCCTGAATTATGATAACTGTTGCAGTCTACCCCGTATGTTACAAAAATATTTTTTATGTTCACTGTCAATTTCGGCGAGTGAGATACACTCTCATGTTGAGGGAGGTAAATTGCTCATTTAAAATTTTCACAGGGTAAATTAGAATACCCCCCTCAGGTAAGGCCTAATTACAAAAATTCCCCTCATGTATTGGGTATTAGAAAAATTCCCCCCAGTTTTGTCACCTTCTTACAATTAACCCAATATCCCTAAAATCCAATTTTAACCTTGATATTTATTTTTAATATTTATAATATGTTATAAAATTTAAAATTTGGGTGTTAAGTTATATCTTTATATCTTGTAAATTATAAAAATAGTAATCATATATTTACCACCAAAATAATTGATATAATATATAATTGCACATAAATTTCACTAAATATTTCAATTTGTTATACAATATAAACTTTATTAAAATATCTTATTTATAATACAACACAATTTTATTAAATTTATTAATTTATAAAATAAATTCATCTAACTAATGTGTAAACAATTTTTTCATATTTATAAATTCTATTTAATTTAATATTTTACAATTTAAATGGCTAATAAATATATAAATACTTTTTTTTTTTTTTGCAATATTTATTAAAACTTATGGGCAATTATAAATTTTATCAATTATTTTGATAGTAAATATATAATTATCTTTTTTTTTTTAATTTAAAAAATATAATAATTAGCGCCCAAGTTTTAACACTAATAAGACATTACAAACAATACAAATAACACTCAAGGGTAAAATTGAAACTTTATAGAGACAAATGGTTAATTGTAAGAATGTGATGGGATTTTTATAATACTCAATACGTGAAAATAAATTTTATAATTAGGTCTAGAGGGATATTCATAATTTACCCAATTTTCACATGAGGATAAAATATTATTTTTTAAATTGTAAAAGAATAAATTGAATATTATAAATATCACATTATTAAATACATGGTTAAATTGGTGGCATTAACTCCGTTATAATATGCAAGTGTAATGATATGATGTAATTGGCTATTTCACTAAAAAAAAATGTTAATGCAGAAAAATATAAGGCTGAAATTAAATCAAACTATTCAACGTTCATCTCGTGTTGAATGAATAAAAACTCTTTCACCTCGGTCAGTTTTCTTTATTCTTTTTTCTAAAATTTCAAAGGTAATTAGATTAATCAAAATCCTCACAATTTATTGTTACCTGCCATCAAGCCATTCAGGAGGCGAACTACCAGGGAACCAAAGTGGCCTATCTGGAGGAAGTGGCTCGCACACACTGGACACACCTTTACCCGCATTCAAACCCCAACTACTTTTTGACAACCTAGTTACAATCTTTCCTTGTAATGATATTCGTGGCCATGTTTCCCTGATTTAATATTAACAAAAATTGATTAACTAAAAAAAAAATTAAGGGGCGAGAATTTAATGTTAAATAAGAAATTATAGTGACCTGTTTGGGAAGCTTGAAAATGCAGTTGCAGCAATGGCTAAGGCCATTGATGAATGAGGAGGAGAAGTTTTAAGCTGGAAGTTTTGCTTATTTTAGTTTGTGGTTTAAGCATTTTATCCCGAGGGAAGGGAATGGATTACTGATGGTTGGATCAAATCAGATTTCAATCTGGCACGTGTGTTTGGGATATGTCTTTTGGTGGGCTTTACTGAATTGGGCCTCAAAAGGTGGATGACACTACTAGCATAGGCCCAACCCAAGTTTTCAGCAATTTTATGGACCTTCTTAAGTGAATGTTGAGCACTTGAGCTAATGAGCTGTTATATTTTTTTAGTAAAATTGCATAAAACGTCCCGAAGTAATTAGTGATTTTGGATTTTTGTCTTAAACATATACTTCAACGAATTTCGTCCCATAATTTAATATTTGTTTGAAATATAGCCCAAAATTAATTATTAATTTTGATTTTTCATCTCAAACTATATCAACTATCCGAATTTCGTCCCATAATTTATCATTTTGTATGAATTTAGTCACAATATTAAAATTTTAATTTAATGGAAATGACGGTTCAATCTTGTAATTAGTTTGGGACGAATTTTGCAATATTATATGATTATTCATTTTAAAATTTACCACGTCATGACACGTAAACAACCATGTGATAATTTAACGGCAAATGAGCAATTTCCGTCTTATAATTAACTGTGGGACGATATTCCAAAAAAATATTAAATTACGGGACGAAATTTGTCAAGTTGAATTGATAGAAATAGTGTCCTGCAAGCCAGCTGTATGGCTAGCATTAATTGTAATTAATGAGGAACTATTCAATTTAGATTAATAAATGCACTTTTAAATGGTCAACTTTATCTTATGTAATATTTGTCTACGCATAAGGATAGAAGTCCTTAGATCACAGGGCTATGGGACAACCCGTGGACTGATCTCTAAGGCCGTGATCTAGAACATATTCAAGAGTCGTAGAATCCAATCGAGATAGGACATCGTTGGATTCGGTTAGACTCTCACTGTTGTGTATTCTCCGATGAACTGGAGGACGCTGGGGTCCACGAGCGTGACTGGGATAGTCGATACACATAAGTGGGTGGCTTGCTGGGATGGCAAGTGCACTGAATACCCCAATTAGGAAATAACTCACCATGGAAGCGGTAGTCGCATATCGGGGTTGAAGTTATTCCAATTTACAATAGTATACGAGGAACGATCCCTAACAACTTGAGATGATAGGGTTTATCTGGTGCGAGAACATCTATACTTTGATATGAGTTCCGACTGACTGGGGATAGCCAGAAAGTCTCTGTGGACTCATGTTGGGTATAGAGGAACTCGTATGCAGATTCATATCATCAACAAAGGATCCATTGACCCGACTTGATAGGTTGGGAAATTCTCCTATGGATTTCTGTGAGAAATTAATTCTGGTAAAAATCCTTGGCCAAGGTATCTGACGACTTTATGTAAGTAGCTCATAAAGATTAAGTCAAAGAGAATTTATTTCGAGACCAGAGTACATAAGGTCAAGACAAAAGAAAAGGGAATCCGATAAAAGACCATACCCTTAAGTCTCGACTGGGAGATTGATCGATGGAGAGATTTTGTCGTATATGGAAATTGTAAATGATAAAAGGTTCACTGAATTAATTCACCAGTGATTGGGCTCCATGGGCTTGTGACTGGACATCGACCGTGGAGTGTGGGAGAATTCCCAAATTAGCAGGGGTGCTAATTTTGGAATGATTAATCGACAGAGTGTTCGATTAATTTAGAGTATTAATTGCTCGAGTAATTAAATAATATTTAAATTACAACCCACGGCCAATTATGTGGTGAACCTACGGGGGCATACACAATACACAAGTAGCGAAAGCGAGGAAACAGGAACGAACCAGTCGATTGGGTCGACTGGGTCAAAATCGACTGGGTCGATTAAATGGGTGGGTCGACTGGGTCGACCCATATGGAACGAAAATGGATCCAATTGGAATTGGATCAAGATTATAAATTAAATTGGAATTTAATTTATGAGTAAATTAATTAATTAGGATTTAATTAATTAATGGAATAATTAATTTAATTAGACTTGGAGTTTAATTAATTAATTGGGAGATGATTTAATTAATTGGGCTATTTAATTGGGAGATTAAATAAAGCCCTGAAAGATTAATTAATATGGGCCATGAATTAATTAGAAGACTTAGTCTTCTAATTAAAGAAGGCCATGGCCCATGTAGGAGAGAGAAGACCTAGTCCTAATAGGACTAGGATAGAAAGAAAACTATAAATAGCTTTCTTCTAGTTATTTTTCACACAACTCCTTAAGCAAAAATTGAGCAAAGCAAAAACTTCTCTCCCTCTCCCTACCAGATCGGCCGAACCAGTTCTTCCAGTGGAAGAATTTTTTCGTCTTCGTTTTTGTTCCCAAATCGTTCCTAAAACCTAGATATTAATATAGCCTATGTTCTAGTCGATTAGGTATATTAATTTTTGTGATATTGTGGTGTATCAACTCGTAGATGCGCAACACGTGGGGCGCTACAAAAGGGTGTGGGTCGATCAACCGGGGTCAGAAATCAGAGCTCATATTGCTAGCCTAGGATTTGCAAGGAGACAGGTATAAACGAGAAAACTTATACTGTCATTTATTTATATTTATATATATACAACTAGAGAATATCCTGGCAAGATTCTTTAAGAAGCCCTAGAAAAATTTTATATTCCGCTGTGCCTAGGGCTGTTTTTCTTACCGAATCCCAACAGTGGTATCAGAGCCAACTCTAGGCTTTGTATATATATGAATTTGCGAATTCTGTGTTTATTAAATCATATGTTTGATTTATGTGGCTAGTTCTATAACTTTGCATGTTTTAGGACTTTATTATTAACTTGGAGTTAATGTTTAATTTAGGATTCGAAAATTTTATCATGTTGATGTTATTTTGAATTAGGATTTAATTGACTAGGTTTGTTGAATTAAATCTGTGGGTAATCGAAGAAACAAAAAAAAAAAATTTTTTATTAGATCCGACTCGCGGTGGCACGCGGCGGTGCGCGGCAGCGCACCGCGGCTGGGAGGGCACCGCAAGCCGCTGCCAACGGCAGCGTGCTGGCAGCACGCTAGCCGCACACGCTGCGCGCAGCAGCAGCCTTCAGGCTGCTGTTTGCGCGCTGCTGTGCGCGGCTGCTCGCTGCCGCACGCAGCCGCGTGCAGCGGCTGCTGCCGCAGACAGCTCACGCGCCGCCTTGGTGGTCGCGCGTGGGCTGTCCTACGTGGCAACTCCTGATTAGCTTCGACTGGTCATGTTTGGGTTGGACTCTAATTCTGCCTATTTTGAAAATTCTGGAGATTTAGAATTTTGGGAAGATTAGGAAACTTGGAGTTTTGGGATAAGGTAGTTTTCATGTTAGAGTTAAACACTACCTTAATTAAACTAATCTAAACAAAATAGGATTATCTTCAGAATCTTGGAGATTTAGGAATATTGGGAAACTTAGAGTTTTGGATAAGGTAAGAATCTTAGAGATTTAGATTACCTTAATTAACCAATCTTAATCAAGATAGGATTTGTAGATTACTTGGAGCTCAAGTAAGAGCTAATTAATCTTAGAGGTTAATTGTTAATTCAAAATTAATTAACTTGGATAAATTTTATGAATTAAAATTAATGGAGCCGGTAAATTTACATTTTTGCCCTTATGTGAATTTATGCATGTTCTTGAGTGAATATGTGGATTGGTCGATTTTGCCCTTAAGCCCTGTGTAGTTTTTGGTTTATTTAATTTTGGGTTGTAATTAAATGGGCCTGATTGGTGCCCTTGCTTGCGCAAACAAATGTAATAGAATAGGACCATTTATTTTTATAAGTTAGACTTAGATTAGGCTTGGAGCCGAGAAGACCTCATGAAGACTTGGAGATCCACATGGAGGCCCATTTACCTTGGAGGACATGGAGGCCCAATTCATTACATGGAGGCCTAATCAAGCTGGATATTACAAGAGGGCCCATGATGTATGGGTTTAAAATTGTAATAGTTAGGACATTTAATTTTCACCCTAGACTGACCAATTGATTCATCACATGGCTCGTGATGGATCGCATAGGATGGGCAATCGACCAATCATATCTTGCTGGTGATGAATGTTTACTTTTTCGCACATTATTCTTTGATGTATGAGATGCATGCTTAGGATAGAAAACGTAAACAAGATAAGCATAATCTGATGAGACCTCGCACACTTAGAAACCTCCAATTGAACTTAAAATTCAATTAGAATATTAAATCGAATAACGGGCGCATATGAATAGTGTCTATGGTCCGAGCCTATCCAATTACTAGGTCTTAGGCATATTGTACGAATATATCTCGATGTCTCACGAGTCGTGGGTCGAGCTATAGGAAGATAATATGTCTATTGCCTCGATGCACGAGTTTAGTGCCAAGGGAGGGGATAGCAAGGTTTTAGGCGCTGTCTCACGAGTCGTGGGGCGTCTAGGATTAAACTATTTCTCTTCACGAGTATTGGACATGATTTAACGCTAGTAAATATGGATGTCTCACGAGTCGTGGGTCCATATCGAAAAACGAGGCTAAATGAACTTAAGGGTTAGCTGCGATGGTTAACCGTTGATGTAGTCGACCACCAAGTGGATCAAATAGTATGGCCAACGAGTTGTGGGTACTAGGAGATTGCATTTGGGCCTTAAGCCCGCTAGGATATTTTAAATTCCCGAAACTTATGTGGGGGCATAAGATTTTGATTAAAATAGTGGGAGTAATTTGCAAATAAAATCCATGTTTGTAAATTGTGCATTTTAAATTAATCTTTCGCGTATTTATTTCTTCTATCGTCGTTTTATAGATATGATGTCAAAAGAGCTTAGAGCACTTAGAGATTTGTCCATCTCATCACTTGAACGTAATATTTTAACTGGACCCAACTTGCATTTCTGGACGCATCATTTGAATGGATTATTTGAAGCTGAAAACATATCCTATGTTTTGTCTGTGCCACCACCCATTACTATTTCACATGACGTTCCTGATGAGCTCCGTAAAAGCATCACCAAATGGAAACTGGATGATGGCTTAGCTCGTGAATACATGTTGGAATATATGTCACTTGATCTGCGTTTGCAACATGAGCATATGGCATCCGCGAAAGAGATTCTCTCGAATCTCAAATTCCTTTATGGGATTAGAGATGGTCGTCGCAGATTCGCGATCACGAGGGAACTCTTGCAAGCAAGAAAGAGAAGGGAAACTCCTGTCGGAATCCACGTACACAAGATGATTCGACTTCTGTCTGAACTCGATGATATGGGTGTCGTGATGGACAATGATTTCCGAATGGATATTATTCTACAATCTCTTCCTAGATCATATGACCGATTTATCGCGGACTTGAATCTCCAGAGGCGAGAGATCACTGTGCATGTCCTGCGGCAAATGCTCGAGGAACACGAAGCTTCTTTTGGAAAGAAAGCAAGGGTTGGCGAAAAGACTGGGCGGCGTTCAAAACCAAGACAAATGGAAACCAGAGCTCCTTACTGCACAAGGTCAAAGGAAAGGATTAAATTCGAACCTATGGAGAGTTCGAACAGGTATATTCCTTGTTAAAGTTAATTTTACAATTAACTGTGCATTTTTGGTGTTAGACACTGACTGGAGTTCTCATCCTTGTAGGTGATGGGAGCATTAAGGAAACTGGAGCATGAGGATTGGATCCTTGAATAAAGGCAATGGAGCTGGAGCTGCTACCAAGGCCGTAGGCAAAAGTAGATTTAGGTGGTTTGATAAAGTCATTAGGAAACTTTCATTTATGTACCTAGTTTTTAATGAGAAACTTTTTATTCATATTTTTGAATAATGTTGATTTTAATAAAAGCTCCTGTTTTTGTTTTTCATTTGGTACATTGAATTATTGACTTTACATCATAAAACCACCTAAGTTAAGTCATGCACGTACAACAAAACAAAAGGAAACAAGATAATGAAATATCTGCCCAATTATGGCACGCTAGACTTGGACATATATCTAAGTCAAGGATTCAAAAGTTAGCATCATCTGGCGCGATTGAAATCAATCGCATTGATGAAATGCCGACATGTGAACCATGTTTAAAGGGTAAAATGGCTAAGTTGCCGTTTAAGGGAAACCCTGAGCGAGCCAAGCAAACATTGGACTTAATACATACTGACGTATGTGGACCACTAAGAAAAAGCGCCCGAGGGGGCTATGACTACTTCATCACTTTCACTGACGACTTTAGTCGTTATGGATATGTGTTCTTGTTGAAACACAAGTCTGAAGCCTTTGAGCGATTCAAAGAATTCAAGATGGAAGTAGAGAATCAACTTGGTCATACGATAAAGGCTCTTCGTTCTGACCGAGGTGGAGAATTTCTTAGTAACGAATTTCTAAATATCTTGTAGAGCATGGAATATTATCACAGTGGACTCCTCCTGCAACACCCCAATTAAATGGAGTAGCAGAGAGAAGGAATCGAACCTTGATGGACATGGTTCGATCCATGATGAGTGCCACTGACTTACCTCTTTCATTTTGGGGACATGCCCTCCTCACGGCGACGAAGATACTAAATATGGTACCTTCGAAATCCGTAGAAAAGACACCATACGAACTATGGTTTGGCAAGGCACCCTCATACGCATTCATGCGCATATGGGGATCTCCCGCTTACGTTAAAAAGTTAGTGGGAGATAAATTGGAAACAAAATCCACTTTGTGCAAATTTGTGGGGTATCCGGAAAACTCAATAGGATACGAGTTCTACGATCCTACAAGACAAACAACGTTTGTCTCGAGGAACGCTCACTTCTTGGAGAAGGATTTCTTGGTGGACAAGAAAGAAAATAACGTAGAACTAGATGAGGTCACTGAAGCTGAAAAGGCCTTAGAGGTCGATCAAGCTGACCCGTCACCACAGGCAGTGGGAGAACAAGAGCATGAAAGTGCACCAGAAAGTACACCGATACTTCGTAGGTCAGAAAGACAACGTAGAGAACCCGAGAGGTACTACGGTCTGCTGCATGAGACTGGACAGTCTCTAACCGACCCAAGGACTTACGAAGAGGCTATGCTAGACATAGACTCGGGAAAGTGGCGCGAAGCCATGGAATCCGAACTGGACTCCATGCACTCAAACAAGGTCTGGGCCTTGGTAGATCCACCAGTGGGAGTGGCTCCCGTGGGTTGCAAGTGGATCTATAAGCGAAAGCTTGGAGTGAACGGAGAGGTGATTACCTACAAGGCGCGACTAGTGGCAAAAGGATACACTCAAAGACCAGGTATCGACTTTGAGGAGACCTTCTCGCCCGTCGCAATGCCCAAATCCATTCGGATCTTGCTGGCCATAGCTGCGTGGTATAACTACGAGATATGGCAAATGGATGTAAAGACTGCCTTTCTCAATGGAGACATTGATAAGGAGATCTACATGGAGCAACCAAAAGGATATGCATCCAAAGGAGATGAACACAAGGTGTGCAAACTCCAAAGGTCCATTTATGGACTAAAGCAAGCTTCCCGAAGTTGGAACATTCGTTTTGATGAGACAATCCAAACTTTTGGATTCATCAAGAACATGTTCGAACCTTGCGTGTACAAGAAGATCAGTGGGAGTACAGTTGAATTTTTGGTGCTTTATGTTGACGACATTCTTCTCATTGGAAACAATGTAAAAGCATTGTCTGAAACTAAAGCATGGTTGTCTGCACAATTCTCAATGAAGGATATGGGAGAAGCATCCTTTGTACTAGGTATAAGGATCTACCGAGATAGATCAAAAGGACTGCTGGGCCTCTCCCAATCCCAGTACATAGATAAAATCTTGAAAAGATTTAGTATGGAAGAATCCAAGAGAGGATTGCTTCCAATGAGACATGGAATTGCACTCTCCAAGTCTATGGCCCCAAAGACGCCTGAGGAGAGAAGCAATATGTCTAGAGTACCATATGCATCCGCGATAGGAAGCATAATGTATGGTATGCTATGTACGAGACCAGATGTAGCGTACGCTCTTAGCGTAACAAGTCGCTACCAGTCTGATCCAGGTGAGCAGCACTGGATAGCCGTAAAGGCAATTCTGAAGTACCTGAGAAGGACTAAGGAATTGTTCTTGGTATACGGTGGAGGAGAATTGAAATTGGAAGGCTATACAGACTCAAGCTTCCAATGTGATGTAGACGACTTCAAGTCGACATCAGGATACGTTTTCTGCCTCAATGGTGGTGCGGTTAGCTGGAAGAGCTCCAAGCAGGAAACAACCGCGGATTCAACCACTGAAGCAGAATACATTGCCGCGAGTGACGCAGCAAAGGAAGGTGTTTGGATGAGGAACTTCATCCAGGAATTGGATGTGATACCTAGCATTGCTGAGCCCATTACTATCTTCTGCGATAATAATGGGGCAATAGCGCAAGCAAAGGAGCCGAGATCTCATCAGAAATCCAAGCACGTACAGAGACGATACCACGTGATAAGAGATATCATTGGTAGATGAGACATTAAGATGGAACGTGTCGACTCAGAAGATAATACGGCGGACCCGCTAACGAAGCCTCTGCCTCAAAAGGCATTTGAGAAACATCTGCACAAGATGGGACTCAAGAACATAAAAGACTGGCTTTAGGACAAGTGGGAGATTGATAGAAATAGTGTCCTGCAAGCCAGCTGTATGGCTAGCATTAATTGTAATTAATGAGGAACTATTCAATTTAGATTAATAAATGCACTTTTAAATGGTCAACTTTATCTTATGTAATATTTGTCTACGCATAAGGATAGAAGTCCTTAGATCACAGGGCTATGGGACAACCCGTGGACTGATCTCTAAGGCCGTGATCTAGAACATATTCAAGAGTCGTAGAATCCAATCGAGATAGGACATCGTTGGATTCGGTTAGACTCTCACTGTTGTGTATTCTCCGATGAACTGGAGGACGCTGGGGTCCACGAGCGTGACTGGGATAGTCGATACACATAAGTGGGTGGCTTGCTGGGATGGCAAGTGCACTGAATACCCCAATTAGGAAATAACTCACCATGGAAGCGGTAGTCGCATATCGGGGTTGAAGTTATTCCAATTTACAATAGTATACGAGGAACGATCCCTAACAACTTGAGATGATAGGGTTTATCTGGTGCGAGAACATCTATACTTTGATATGAGTTCCGACTGACTGGGGATAGCCAGAAAGTCTCTGTGGACTCATGTTGGGTATAGAGGAACTCGTATGCAGATTCATATCATCAACAAAGGATCCATTGACCCGACTTGATAGGTTGGGAAATTCTCCTATGGATTTCTGTGAGAAATTAATTCTGGTAAAAATCCTTGGCCAAGGTATCTGACGACTTTATGTAAGTAGCTCATAAAGATTAAGTCAAAGAGAATTTATTTCGAGACCAGAGTACATAAGGTCAAGACAAAAGAAAAGGGAATCCGATAAAAGACCATACCCTTAAGTCTCGACTGGGAGATTGATCGATGGAGAGATTTTGTCGTATATGGAAATTGTAAATGATAAAAGGTTCACTGAATTAATTCACCAGTGATTGGGCTCCATGGGCTTGTGACTGGACATCGACCGTGGAGTGTGGGAGAATTCCCAAATTAGCAGGGGTGCTAATTTTGGAATGATTAATCGACAGAGTGTTCGATTAATTTAGAGTATTAATTGCTCGAGTAATTAAATAATATTTAAATTACAACCCACGGCCAATTATGTGGTGAACCTACGGGGGCATACACAATACACAAGTAGCGAAAGGGAGGAAACAGGAACGAACCAGTCGATTGGGTCGACTGGGTCAAAATCGACTGGGTCGATTAAATGGGTGGGTCGACTGGGTCGACCCATATGGAACGAAAATGGATCCAATTGGAATTGGATCAAGATTATAAATTAAATTGGAATTTAATTTATGAGTAAATTAATTAATTAGGATTTAATTAATTAATGGAATAATTAATTTAATTAGACTTGGAGTTTAATTAATTAATTGGGAGATGATTTAATTAATTGGGCTATTTAATTGGGAGATTAAATAAAGCCCTGAAAGATTAATTAATATGGGCCATGAATTAATTAGAAGACTTAGTCTTCTAATTAAAGAAGGCCATGGCCCATGTAGGAGAGAGAAGACCTAGTCCTAATAGGACTAGGATAGAAAGAAAACTATAAATAGCTTTCTTCTAGTTATTTTTCACACAACTCCTTAAGCAAAAATTGAGCAAAGCAAAAACTTCTCTCCCTCTCCCTACCAGATCGGCCGAACCAGTTCTTCCAGTGGAAGAATTTTTTCGTCTTCGTTTTTGTTCCCAAATCGTTCCTAAAACCTAGATATTAATATAGCCTATGTTCTAGTCGATTAGGTATATTAATTTTCGTGATATTGTGGTGTATCAACTCGTAGAGGCGCAACACGTGGGGCGCTACAAAAGGGTGTGGGTCGATCAACCGGGGTCAGAAATCAGAGCTCATATTGCTAGCCTAGGATTTGCAAGGAGACAGGTATAAACGAGAAAACTTATACTGTCATTTATTTATATTTATATATATACAACTAGAGAATATCCTGGCAAGATTCTTTAAGAAGCCCTAGAAAAATTTTATATTCCGCTGTGCCTAGGGCTGTTTTTCTTACCGAATCCCAACATGAATAGTTTGGGACGAAAATCCAAAATCAATAATTAGTTTGGGACGATTTTTACAATTTTGCCTATTTTTTAGCTAAATGTAATAATATATGTTGTGTTTTGTGTAATTATCAAAACTTTTACTATTTATTTTTATTAGAAAAAAATTTCATGCTCGTATTTTATTAGGAAAAAAATCATTTTTAATTTCTTTATAAATTACAAGTAGATTTTTAACACTATAAGAAAATTGAATCTTGTGACAAGATATGAAGTGTCAAGGTTAAACTTGTAATTTTTTATATCTATTAAGTGACAACAATTTATATAGTGTCACACCATAAACATATTAGTGATAAGAATTGGGGAAAAATTGTTATTATTGACATTTAACGATACCCTAAAAGTGATAATCTAAATATTATCACTAAATTATTGTCATGAGAATTGTGTCGCTAATTGTCAATAGCTTAATTGATTACCAGATCTTCTCATTAAACGCTATTAGTGACAATGTAAAAAAATATTTGCCACAATTTGACAACACTAAATTGTTGTCACTAGTCACATGCAAATAGTGGTAACTTTTACTTTGTCACTTGGAATCTTGTCACTAATACATAAATTTCTTGTAATGTATCAATTTTTTAAGTGAAAATGTGAATTTATATTGTCAATTTTTAAAGTTCACATGAGATTATCGACATTACGACATATATTTAGGTTAATGAATTTTTGCGCCAATACAAAATAAACACAAGTAGGGTTTTTTTTAAATATAAATAACACGGCTTTTTTTTTCCCTATAATTAAGTTAGTATAGATGGTATTTTTGCATTTCACTTTATATTTTAGACATAACTCGTTTTAATTAATAAATTTTGGCTCAATTCAAAGGGCTTTTAATTAGTTTTAAATTTACACATTTTGTTTTTCAAATTTACTGTCAGAAGTTCATTATTGAACTGAAAAAATTGTTTCGTTCCTAGAGATTTAGTATTATTTTGGATGGTTAAGTCATTATCTTATTGAACTTCTCCTTTTTCTTGATTCTTGTTTAGGATCAAATTATTTAAACCCCGACAAAGAAAAGTGAAGAAAATATGATTCATTTTCCAAAATCCCTTGAATGTTAGGTGATGGTAATTGAGGCGACGTTAGTGATCGGGGTCTAGATAAATCCTTTGGTGCATTTCAAGTTTGGAGACAACAGTTGCGAATAACCCAGGTGAGAGCTACATCTTTGAGTGCTACATGAATGTTTTATTTCCTTATATACTTCTAACTAGCTTAATCCCGTGCTATGGACAAAATCATAAATTTTGTATTTTATATAGTTAGTTACTTTAAGTGGGGAGATAAAACACCTTACCGACTTGTGTTTTACAAAACTTGCCCGAATCTCCTTGTGTTATAGAAAATATTGAATATAATCTAATTTCGTCCAAAACATAGAAGAGTGATTCTTACTCATGTTTTATGAACTGAAATTTAATTTTATCTGTTTAAATTAACAAATTACTAAATTACCCTAGCAAAAAATATCTTCCTGCACCCCTACCCCTACCCATCCATCACGGTAACCAACCAAACCCCCCCTCCCCCCAAGATGGAGAGAATTTCTCCCAAATTACCAAGTATTTTTTTCTATTTTTAATATATTTTAAACTATAATAATTCTATTAATAAAATAATACTATAAAATTCTACTAATAATATGTCAAATTTATTTATTTTAATAAATAATAAGTAGAATAAGTGATATATAGATATTAGGTAATATTTTTCATATTTTATATAAAAATTATTTAATCTTTTAATATCATATTAGCTTCAATAGTAAAAAAGAAGGTGCAATTAGTATATAGGAGCCATATTTTTTCTCATGAATTGGTAACATTAGGGAAATTATTTTGTGCATTTTTTCCACAGATAATGTGCTATAACATACGTATGAAATTATGTTTATATTCTAAATTTTAAAAAAAAATTACTTCAATTCCATGCCCCTATCGTGCTGATATGACAATAGTGAGTTATACCATCTAAGTATATCATGAAGTTTTATCTAATATCAACTATGATAAAATTTGGTATGAGGACCACAACCAAATAGTTAACGATGAACGTATGATTCATCATAACTAAATAGATACAAAGTAGACAATTCCAACTATATGAAAATTTAGAATATACATAATATTGGAATCAAATATTTGTTAACAATATTTACGGGCAACTTGTTGATTAATCCATCTTGCACTTCTTCTCCTTTTCTTCTTCTTCTTTGTTCTCTACTACTTTTTTGGTATCATTGAAGTTATTTCCCTTGGGTTAAAATGCATGTAAAAAGAGAATGGGACACACATTTCATTGTATTTTAAGAAATAGGATCTTTTGTTTTATCTGTAATTAATGAAAATAAAATAAAACAAATAAAAAATATCTTTAAGAAAAAACTAAGTGTAGAAAACCAATATAGTTCATAAATTTAAAAATGCTCAAATGATACTAATTTTTGTATTTAAGACTCATATGATACATATATGTCTCAAAATTGTCACCAAATACCATGCCATATATTAGTAAAAGTATATTTGTAAATAAAACAGAAATATGTAAAGTAGAAAATATTAGCAAAAACAAATATTGTACTCCTATTAGTTGAAGCTTGCAAAGAAAAAGAAAAAAGAAAAGCCATGTTTTCATTACATTCCACCTCAATCTACACATCTTATTATAGTAATTATACCGCTGCATCAAGAATAAAATACAATAGCAAATTATATAAGTGAATCATACTAAGTTAAAATGTTATACATTGATAATCAAATATTTATGGAATTGGGGTTAGTCATGGTCCATGAAAGAGTAGACAAAATAACAAAAGACAAATATACCTAACGTCATTAAAAATCTTGTGAATGACAAGAAATATGGCTGTAATTCTCCACATCTTACCAACAATCTACATCAAAAAAAGAGAAATCATTAAAAACAAAGGATAAGAAAAACGAACATCGTATAGGGAAAAAGATGATACAAAAAAATGCAATATACATACTCATTCAACTTATGCTTTTAAATTGATAAAGAACTTATGCAATTCTAGAACAAAAAAATCTTGTTCTCCATCGGTTGCATTTTGTCACACACTACACCAACATATATATATATATATATATATATATATATACATATATATATATATATATATATATATATATATATATATATATATATATATCAGTCAAATAGAATAATATCAAAAAAAAAAATTAGAAGAATTTAAATTGAATTTCATTCGGAGCTTGAGAAGTAACCTTTTCTTTTTTGTCTGAACTTAAAAGAGAGGTGATCTTTTTTTTTTTAGATGAAAAAGGAGAGGTGGTCTAGAGAACTTATGCAATGTTTTTTTTGGTAATGTGGTAATTAAATTATGGGCATGATATATAATTAGTTTTATAGATAAAAACATGGGCAATTTTTTTTTTGGTAACCGAAAATATAGGTAAGTTATAGGGATGATTTTCATTCTATTAATAATGCCATTGAATCGTGCCATTAATAAGGTAACCGTAGTTTTTCAAATTCATATGATATTGGAAATTGTATGTTATATGTATGGTAAAGTATAACATTAAACCTATAATTTGAAATTATATTTTTGATTCCTTAATTTACGTTGATTAGTTTAATTATGTCTATATAACAAAAACTGAATAAATTTGTCAATTATTACTAATTAATCATAATAATGCCATTAAATCGTGCCATTAATAAGGTAACCGTAGTTTTTCAAATTCATATGATATTGGAAATTGTATGTTATATGTGTGGTAAAGAAAAAATTAAACCTATAATTTGCAATTATATTTTTGATTCCTTAATTTACGTTGATTAGTTTAATTATGTCTATATAACAAAAACTGAATAAATTTGTGAATTATTACTAATTAATCATAATAATGCCATTAAATCATGCAATTAATAAGGTAACCGTAGTTTTTCAAATTCATATGATATTGGAAATTGTATGTTATATGTATGGTAAAGTATAACATTAAACCTATAATTTGAAATTATATTTTTGATTCCTTAATTTACGTTGATTAGTTTAATTATGTCTATATAACAAAAACTGAATAAATTTGTGAATTATTACTAATTAATCATAATAATTATTGTAATAAAAATAATTCAAAATTAGGAGAAAAAAGAATTTCCGTCCAAATTGGTCAAAGACCATTCTCATATATATATATAAGATGTGATATTTGCGGTATATAGGATTTTCGGTGATGAAGTTTAATGGAATAGCTATATTGCAACCTATGATATTTGTATTATTTGCTCTTGAGTGATTATTTGATGTCACATGGTGCAGTACTTTATCTCACCCTGTCTGTAGTGTATAGAGTGCAATGGTGGTCGGTTCGGATAAATCTGGAACAAGTGGTGACTTATCAGATTGACCACGTAATCATTTACTATTTTGGTCTCTTATATCACGGCATACGAGACCTAAATTGACGGCGATTGATCAATGCATTTAATGAGTGATGCATTGTGTTTCCCTCATGTGTAGAGTTGTAGTATTAGCTACTTCCTTTTCTTTTCTATACAATTTACACACAAAGCCACTCGGAGACTTCACTTCGATGGGTTACATTCATCCTAAACCGGTGGATTATATTCATAGAGGCTGGATGATAAACACATGTGCATAAGAGGACAAAAAGTTGTCCTCTCATACACATTCGTCGCTCATCCAACACCCCATTAGATTGAATTCACCGAGGTAGGCTCATAATTTCCCACTTCGATGATAGGAAAGTGTAGTACATTTTTTTTAAGAACAAGTATAGTGCAATATGATTACTTAAGAAAATATTATCTTTGTAGGTTTAATTTATATTACACTAAAGTAATAAAAAATTATTCTATATTAATATTGGGTTCTCAAAATTTATTCTATATTAATATGATATAAAATAATATTATCACTTTATGTACAAGTAATATTATCACTCTTATATAGAATAAAACATTGAATTTATCAATTTGATTTAAAAGTATAGCACAACATGATTAGTTAAGAATTTCAGATCGGTACAAAATCAATACCTATAAAAATAAACGCTTCGAGTTTGCAATCAATAACTTAAACCCAGATTCTTCCTTTCAAATAAAGCAAAGGAAAAATCAATTTCATGAGATGTGACAAAATTCTAATTCAGATAATATTTATTATAAAAAAAAAAAAAAAAAATCTGATGTACCATTCTTTGTACTGACAGAAGAACACAGCATTAGATTTCCAAAAATCTCCAGTGATTAAAAAAAAAAAAAAAATAGTCTGGTGAGATTCTTCATTAGAACATTTTTTCGTCCCCGTATTGATCAAAACAATATATACATATAATGGACATATACACCGGCTGAAAATCAGTATAAAACTCTAGACAAACATAACTTATTTTTTAAAATATATTACTTCTTCAGTTTTTTTTATTTGTCGTTTTGAAGAATTATACACGGATTAAGAAATACAATATATAGCACTTTTTCTAAGAAAAAACTCCAAAACACCCTTTTAATCAAATAATAAAATCATTAATTAGCATTTATTACAAACATTAACAAGAAAGGTAATACTGGTAGAAAACAATTAATTTTACATTGAAATCTTCAAACGACAAATAAAAGTAAACAAATTTTTTTGGCCAGAGCGACAAATGAAAAAAACCCGGACGGAGTATATAATATCTTCTTCTTCCTTACTCGCACAATGAATATTCATCAGTCTTCGCTCAAGTAATATATCGTCGGCTTCTTCGGCTCAATGATCTCAATGGTCCCTTCCAACATCTTAGCCACCTTCCCCATTGATGGCCTCATCTCCGGTCTATCTTGAAGGCACCACATCGCAGTTTTAACCATACGATTAATCATATCAAAGTGCGCTCGACTATCATAAGTATGTTTAATACGATGATCCAAAATGTCCTCAACATTCATCTCTTTAAAAACCTTATCAAATGCCCATCTTGGGAAGAACCATTGATCGCTCTCCACCTTCGAATCCAATTGTGAAAAATTCCTCGAACCACTCACGATTTCAAGAAGCACTAATCCATAGCTATAAACATCGGCTTTTGAAGTGATTTGATCGGGTCGAGTCCATTCGGGGGCCATGTACCCGGGGGTCCCCCGCATTCTTGAAACGCTCATCATGTCTTCTTTTTTCTTGAGTTTAGCTAGCCCAAAATCTGATACTTTAGGGCAAAAATCGTCCCCAAGAAGTATGTTCTCAGGTTTGATGTCACAATGTAACACCCACTCTAAGCATTCTTCGTGCAAGTAAGCTATTGCTCGTGCCACCCCTAGTGCAATTCTATACCGGATATCCCAATCAAGAACCGGTTTATTCGTTTCATGCTTAACATTTTGGAATAAAAACTCGTCTAACGATCCATTTGACACATACTCATATACTAATATTCTCTTACCTTTTTCGGCACAAAATCCCCATAATCTAACCAAATTAAGATGGTGCATTCGTGCAATAATGGTGACTTCGGCCCAGAAATCGGCATCACCTCCGGTAATATTCTTCAAACATTTCACCGCCACCACCCGACAATCATTCAATTTTCCCATGTAAACAACACCAAAACCACCTTTTCCAATTTGATTAGAGAAATTATTAGTCGCATCTATTAGTTCTGAGTAGCTAAACTTCTTAGGTCCACCCGCAGGCATAACTTCCAGCCCGAATGTCCTAGCCATGTCCCTGTACTTGATATACTTCTTCAAAAACCTCCAAAAGAAAAACACACCGCCAAGAAGCTCGGCTGCAAATAATGAACATATAAGCACAATATTTCTAGTGGCGGTCCTGGACTCTTCCGGTGGTATGGGAAGGCTTATCCTCACCGGGCATGTAGTTTCCATCAAATTAGTCATGCCGGTAAAGTTTGGCTCATCAGTTTCCGATTCATCGACCCTCAAAAACAAGGCGGTCTCGGTACCGGGAGACCAATATCCATCAAGCATAGTTTCCAACTGGAGAACACAATAATTTGTCCCGTCATACTTGAACATGAAACCTAAGCATCTCGGAATAGAAACACATTTTGCTTCACAATTTGAAAAGTTACTAGCCTTAATGTCACTTTGATTCAATCCACCGGTAAAATTAACAAAATCAAGCCTCAAAAACTTGCTTCTCTCTAAATCCCTTATCGGTATTTTCACTTCACACGAATTATCAATCCTTCTATGATACCCCGGTGGGCAAACACAAGAAGTTGAAAGATTGAAAATATCAAACATGCATATATAATTTGCACCACAAGTACCATGAATTGTACACAACTGAAACACAGCTTGCCATCCAACAATCCATTGACCCATATCATAGCTATACAATCTAAGATTTCCATCATTATCAAGACACAATTTTCTCAACTTTTTCACCCCAAAATCAGAAGCCAAATACCGATTATTATCACCATATATTATAACCCCCATATCATCCAAACTCATGAATGTAAAATTACCAAGGTTATTCCAATAACTATCATTTCTACCAACAAAAAACAATGCCCTTGAATCAAACAAAAAATTCCCATTACTCGATACAAGAATTGTCCCATTTATTTCTTGACCAGGAAGAATTGTATCAGTAGGAAAATCAAAACTTTGGAAATGACCATAAACAATATTACCAGTGGCAAGAATCACAAGCCCAGTTGAATTCAATCTGGAAACAGCTCTAGAAGGCCAAAGATTTGGACTTTGGACTGAAGAATTCACCAAAAGCAACTCGCCGGAGCTGGAAATCGTCAGAGAAGCGGCTGAGGAAACAGGGGAGCGGCGGTTGGCTGACCAAACGACGTCGTTGGAGGAGGTGTTGTGGTACCAAATTGAGAAAGTGTAAAGATTTGGGGAAGTGGGTAGAGGCAGAAAGCCGGCGGCGAAGGTGGAATTGGGAGAGAGGAGGATTTGGTTTTGAGTTGGAAGCCATGGGGAATTGGAGATGTTAAAAGAGGATATAATTCTGTTGTTTGGTTGTTGGGATTTGGATGAATTGATGAACAAGAAAATTAGGAGGAAGTGAATTGAAGAAACCATGGTCAAATTATTGTGTTTTGAATTTTTGAGGTTTGAAGCAAGTTTTATGAATAAAGAGCCCAATTCGGTCAACGAGCCTCTCTATCTCATATCTTATTATAATTTACTTCGTACTTCATTATTTTTACATATAGCCCCATTTATACGTAACTATGCTTGCGTTGCTTTATGTTAGACTACTATTTATTTTTGTATGTTGAAGTTAGAAGGAAGTTTTTAAAGATTTTAATGGCGGACTTTGAGGGATGGACCGTTGATTTTTAAAGGAAATCCCTATCACAGCCTAAGAACTCCGAGAGTTTGATGTTTTCTGAATATGACCACCAATATATGTTACTAATTTTTATCCTTTTTAATTAGTGAAATTCAACAACACCTCTTGGATTTTGCCTAACTAAAAAAAATATTATGAGTTATTTTTGTTAGCAAAAAAACTCTGTACTTTTTTATTGTTGTAAAAGAAATAACCTCTCAATTCGAAATGACAATTTTGCCCATCAAAGGATGAAAAAAAATTCCCTTAACTTAAAGGATTACGAATAACCCCTCGTAGCTTTAATATTTTGCGATACCCCCCCCCCCCCCCCCCCCTTTTTTTAATTGACAAAAACTTCCATATGATTTATAAAATCCACTTTAAAAAATTGACAAAAATTTTGTCCCCCAAAGTTACATATTGTGGCACTTCACCACCCATATGTACAAATTAAGCGCACTTTACCGCCTCAAATAATTTTATTTTATTTTTGTTCGACGAAAAATATACATGTGCCCCCGCACATGAATTTTCAAAGTTAGTCACAATACTTCTTACAAATCCATCTACTTCACTCATGTAAATATCTGATTTCATGTGGGGAAGGGTTGGGCAGTGGTTGTGGTGGCGGAGGTGAAGAGAGAGGAATTAACGGTGGCAATAATTGCAATTACCCCCCTCTCAATTTTTACCTTTTTAGGTATAATTTGCCCAATTGCAAATATCCCCTAAAGAGATAAATATGGTGACTTAAACGGACGCGTACTTGATGCGCGACATTTTTCATCTAAAAACTAACAGCCAAATGAAATGTAAAAAAAGTTGTCCAACTTTTGTACGAAATTTGTCTTTTTGAAAAATTTGGTATGAAATTTATAAAGTAAGCAAAAGTTTGGTATGAAGAGTGTAATTCCCTAGGGTTTTTTTTTTCTTTTTTTTTGGGAAAGAGATGTGAAATTAATTAGAGATTATAGAGTTTTTTAAAACATATTAATTATAAAGGGTTAGTATGTAATTTAAAATATGTTTATCTTTTTTGAAATGTCAGATGCCACATCATCATTGGACATTTTGACCATAAATTGTGGTTCAGATTTAATGTTGACTCTTTTTAGTGAATGAGATATGGTATCTCATATACACTTATGTTTTATAAAATCTTATTTTAGAAAGACCCATGCAGATTCCTCAAAAGAAACCATGCAGATTCCTCAAAAGAAACCGTATTCTCTTTGCTCTCTTCTCTCAGTCAATTTTTTCTGTCTGGAAAGATATCTTGCACTCTCGATTTTTGAATTGTGATAATCTTATCAAATAAAATGAACGTGTCCTTTTATTTTAACTGACTTGAGAGAGAGAGATAGGAGTAGGGGAGTTAAA
This sequence comes from Penstemon barbatus, assembly GCA_003313485.2. NCBI lineage: Eukaryota > Viridiplantae > Streptophyta > Magnoliopsida > Lamiales > Plantaginaceae > Penstemon > Penstemon barbatus. The sequence goes on along the minus strand of CM064883.1, from coordinate 16,606,170 downwards.
GTGCTATCTTTTCTACTTTAGCCAACAGGACTTTGCTCTTGTTGTGTCTCCTCTCTTTCCTTATTTTCTTTTTCTCTTCTTTATACTTCTCACCTTTAGTACATGGGTAATCCTTGATGAAGTGACCCAATTGCTGCAATTGTAGCACATTACTTTGGACTTAAAATTATCTTTACTATAATGAGAATGAGAAGTAGGGTTAGAAAGCGAAGCACTGTTATTTTTGTTCTTGTTGTAAATAATATATATTAGTGGGTATTCCTATTTAATATTTGTATAGTTTAGGGACTTATTTTGTAATAGCTATCCACTATCCAACATCCCATATATTGTGGGATTTATAGCTCCACATGTAACATATTGGTTATTTAATAATGTCTCTCCCCTCCCCAAATCAGATCCCCCAATTTCCCTACACGTTTATTTTCTCTGTATTCTCAATCTCACTTTACAGTTATTTTCATTATTGTTCATCAATCTCTTCACATGTAATCACTAAACCAAATAGATATAACAAATATTTTATAACACGTTATCAACACAAGTTTTCTTTATAACTTGATTTCAATGATATACAACATATCTGATGAGGGGTACTTTGGAATCTTTATTCTTGGAGCTCAAACCTGGATCAAAGACCCTAATTTCGACCCTGAGCTCATGGAAGACCCTAAAATCCAACCCTGAGCTCATTGAAGACTCTAAATTTTGACCTTGAGCTCCTTGAAGACCTGGAGTTCGACCTTGAGCTCCTTGAAGACCTTGAGCTCGACCTTGAGCTCCTTGATGACCCTGAGTTCGACCTTGAGCTCCTTGATGACCCTGAATTCGACCTTGAGCTCCTTGAAGACCTGGAGTTCGACCTTGAGCTCATAATTTTGATCCTGAAGCTTTGAACTCCAATTAGCTAAGTTCGATCGGCAGCAGAGGGGCTCATGGTCGAATTTATCATTGGGCCAACCCCAGGCCCAAGCCTTTGGGCCAAGAAATGCTCTCCTAAGGATGGTTCACACACCGCCTCATCTATAAATACCACTCGCATTTATGAAGGAAGGGGATTTTGGGGGAGATCTTTTAGTAGCTGCTTCATGATCGGAGCCTTCTGCTCGGATTTCCCACATGAGATCGAAGCCTCCTGCTCGGATTTCTTCTTGAGCTAGATTAGATCACTCTAGTTGTATGTATTTACCCTTTAGCTTGTACGGCATCCTATAATGTTCAAGTAGGACCCTCATTACTTGTATTTTGTACACCTTATGATCGAAATATACTTTATTGATCTTTTATCTCATATCATAGTGTATCTCGCTTGCCCTACTTTATTATTTTGATCTCCGACACAAATGCGTAAGATCAATTGGCGCCCACCGAGGGGCCTTATTTGGGTGTTAGATCGAAAAATGCCTACTACGAGGCAATTCACGTACGATCAAGGGGGAATCTTCTTATGCAGGAGGAGCTCGAATTTTTAGATCTCCAAGGTAGAATTTTTGGATCTCCATGGTCAAATTATCAGATCTCCAAGGTCATGTTCTCCAGCTCGAATTTTTAGATCTCCAAGGTAGAATTTTTGGATCTCCATGGTCAAATTATCAGATCTCCAAGGTCATGTTCTCCAGCTTGAATTTTTAGATCTCCAAGGTCGAATTTTTGGATCTCCATGGTCAAATTATCAGATCTCCAAGGTCATGTTCTCCAGCTCGAATTTTTAGATTTCCAGTCGAATTTTTGGATCTCCATGGTCAAATTATCAGATCTCCAAGGTCATGTTCTCCAGCTCGAATTTTTAGATCTCCAAGGTCGAATTGTTAGACCTCCAAGGTCGAATTTTTAGATCTCCAAGCTCAAATTCTCTGGATCAAATTATTAGATCTCTGTGATCAAATTATCAGGTATCCAAGGTCGAATTGTTAGACCTCCAAGGTCGAATTTTTAGATCTCCAAGATCAAATTCTCAGTCTTCAGGATCGAATTTTATGATCCTCTGGTCGAAATTCTTATGTCTCCAAGGCTGAAAGCCTTTGCTATGATCTTCTGATCGAATTTTATGATCCTCTGGTCGAAATTCTTATGTCTCCAAGGCTGAAAGCCTTTGCTATGATCTTCTGATCGAATTTTATGATCCTCTGGTCGAAATTCTTATGTCTCCAAGGCTGAAAGCCTTTGCTATGATCTTCTGATCGAATTTTATGATCCTCTGGTCGAAATCTTATGTCTCTAAGGCTGAAAGCCTTTGCTATGATCTTCTGATCAAATTTTATGATCCTCTGGTCGAAATTCTTATGTCTCCAAGGCTGAAAGCCTTTGCTATGATCTTCTGATCGAATTTTATGATCCTCTGGTCGAATTCTTATGTCTCCAAGGCTGAAAGCCTTTGCTATGATCTTTTGATCGAATTTTATGATCTTCTGATCGAATTTTATGGTCTTCTGATCAAATTCTCCAATTAAAGCTAAAGGGTGAAAGCCATTGCTATGACCCTCAGGTGAAAGCTGTTGCTATGACCGATTAAAGCTAAAGGGTGAAAGCCGTTGCTATGACCCTCAGGTGAAAGCTGTTGCTATGACCGATTAAAGCTAAAGGGTGAAAGCCATTGCTATGACCCTCAGGTGAAAGCTGTTGCTATGACCGATTAAAGCTAAAGGGTGAAAGCCGTTGCTATGACCCTCAGGTGAAAGCTGTTGCTATGACCGATTAAAGCTAAAGGGTGAAAGCCGTTGCTATGACCCTCAGGTGAAAGCTGTTGCTATGACCGATTAAAGCTAAAGGGTGAAAGCCGTTGCTATGACCCTCAGGTGAAAGCTGTTGCTATGACCGATAAAAATGACTAAGATCGGCTAAAAATGTCGATTATCATCAGTCATCGAATTTTATGATCTCATGGTCGAATTCTTATGATCTCCAGGATCGAATTTTATTATCTTCAGGATCGAATTCTTCTGATCTTCAGGATCAAATTTTATTATGTTCAGAATCAAATTTTATTATCATCAGTCATCGAATTTTATGATCTCCAGGATCGAATTTTTTAGATCTCCAAGATCGAATTCTTATATCTCCAGGGTCGGATTCTTATATCTTCAGGATTGAATTTCTTTTATCTTCAGGATCGAATTTTTATATCTTCAGGATCGAATTCTCAGATCTCCAAGATCAAATTCTTAGATCTCTAAGATCGAATCCTTATATCTCCAAGATCGAATTCTTATATCTCCAAGATCAAATTCTCTGATAAAAAAATGACAAAGGATAAAAGTCGTAACCTTTGTAAGCATCGACGATCTGCATGATAGGATCAGATTCCGATCCTTCTTCTACTTGGGCTTTGTCTTTAAAAACTTTCGAACCAGACATTATGGGTCCATATGCTATTGATTATCAACTTTCAGGGTTTTTTAATAAATTCGACTGATAATCTCCAATCTAGGGTTTGGAATCTTTATTCTTGGAGCTCATGCCTGGATCAAAGACCCTAATTTCGACCCTGAGCTCATGGAAGACTCTAAATTTCGACCTTGAGCTCATGGAGGACCCTGGATCCAACCCTGAAGGCATGGATTTCGACCTTATGCTCATTGAAGACTCTAAATTTCGCCTCAGAAAGCATGATTTTGATTCTGAATTATGTCATGTGTGCTTAAACACTAGAAAATTCGACCCCAAATGCAGAATTTTGATCCCCTAATATATTTTGGGAGTTTTCTATGATATGCACTCTTTTTCCCTGGTTCGGTTTTTATCCCACTGGGTTTTTCCGAGCTAGGTTTTTAACGAGGCATATCGGAAGCACAAAATAGCGATTCTCAAGCATTTTCAACTTCTCCGAGCTTCAGCTTCACTTTACGCTCGAGAAGTGGGGGAGTATTGATGAGGGGTACTTTGGAATCTTTATTCTTGGAGCTCAAGCCTGGATCAAAGACCCTAATTTCGACCCTGAGCTCATGGAAGACCCTAAAATCCAACCCTGAGCTCATTGAAGACTCTAAATTTTGACCTTGAGCTCCTTGAAGACCTGGAGTTCGACCTTGAGCTCCTTGAAGACCTTGAGCTCGACCTTGAGCTCCTTGATGACCCTGAGTTCGACCTTGAGCTCCTTGATGACCCTGAATTCGACCTTGAGCTCCTTGAAGACCTGGAGTTCGACCTTGAGCTCATAATTTTGATCCTGAAGCTTTGAACTCCAATTAGCTAAGTCCGATCGGCAGCAGAGGGGCTCATGGTCGAATTTATCATTGGGCCAACCCCAGGCCCAAGCCTTTGGGCCAAGAAATGCTCTCCTAAGGATGTTTCACCTAGCACACCGCCTCATCTATAAATACCACTCGCATTTATGAAGGAAGGGGATTTTGGGGGAGATCTTTTAGTGGCTGCTTCATGATCGGAGCCTTCTGCTCGGATTTCCCACATGAGATCGAAGCCTCCTGCTCGGATTTCTTCTTGAGCTAGATTAGATCACTCTAGTTGTATGTATTTACCCTTTAGCTTGTACGGCATCCTATAATGCTCAAGTAGGACCCTCATTACTTGTATTTTGTACACCTTATGATCGAAATATACTTTATTGATCTTTTATCTCATATCATAGTGTATCTCGCTTGCCCTACTTTATTATTTTGATCTCCGACGAAAATGCGTAAGATCAATATCACAAAACAAGAGAGAAAAGAGGAAAATACTTTGAGAGGTCGATTTTCGGATTTGCACGCAGCAGCTTCGGTTTTTCGATGATTCCGGCCTTCTCAACCGTTGGATCGTTTTCAAATTTGACAAGGATCTTAATTTTGACCGTTCGGATCGTCATTCCAATGTCTGAAAATGAAACGGCAGCCATCAGAAGTTTATGGAAAAGTTGAAGGAAGTAGCCTTAGCTTCTCTCTGGTATGATCAAATTAACAAACAACTTTAACCTTATTAATTATATGCTTTAAATCTGAAAAATCTATGAATCTAAAGCATGTTATAGGGTTTAAGTTTAATCATTGTTGTAAAAAAAAAAAAAAATTTAAGTTGTCTATCTATTCGGCAAATTTGATGGGTTATGTTACTTTATTCAGTACTCTAATTATGTGATCTAAAATTTATGCTTACCTTTAGATTCATATTTTTGGGTTTTGGAATACATGAATTGCATGATTTAATAATTATGATGATTCTATTATATCCATGTAATATTTGGCTTGAACTAATTCATGTAAACAGAAATTTGGTTTGATTTACATACTGTTTGTGATCAAAATTTTGGCTTCAACTTTGTCTTTATTAGCATGAATATTATGATAATGAAAGTATGATAATTTTAACTAAATTCAGAATTTACATGGAAATTCTTGTATGATATGATTTTTAGAATTTTCGAAAATATGTTTATATGGAAGTCTTTAGAGCATGTTATTCAAGTCCGATTGACCTGAAAATTTTGTTGAAGTATGCTCGTATGATATTGTAACTGCCTGGATTTTTTCAGATTTGTTGGATAATTAATTTGTTCTGAAAAATTGTTTTCTTTGAAAACTAATATGCGATTTTCCGTTTGAGTATTTGGAATTATGTAACTTGTTGTATATGCTTAGAATCGTCTTGAAAATAGCTTTCTAACCATGTGCCCATATTTTTTTTTGATAAGTAATTAATAAGTTATTTGAGCTTTAAGCCTCTGCAAATTACTTGAATAATCTGGAAATTGTTTAAAAGGCAATATAAGCATAATACACAAGCCCACTCTCAAATTTATTTTCAGTTTCTTCATGTTTTGTGTTTGATCGTTGAAGAACTTGATGGTGGTAATTATTGTTGTGTTTGGGCCTATCAATTCCGACAAAGCAACCGTGCAAATCAATTGTTTTAGGCAAATTTGTGATTTTTTCCTAAACCTGGTCAAGAAGATGAATTTCTAGGTCTTTTGGATCAGACCCAAATTTTGAGATTCCCGATCCGGTCAAACTGGATCATGGGGATCATGGGGATCATGGGGATACGGTCATACCCAAACTGGTTGGGATTTGGTTCGGGTGATACGGTTTTGGTATATGACCCGGTTCGGGTTCGGGTTATTTGGTTTCAAACCCGACTCGGTTCTTTGTTCGGATCTTGGTTTAAGTTGGATCATTTTTTGTTGAACTTGGTCCTAAACTAATTTGGTCCTGATTAGGACTGATCCTGAAAAAAAATGTGTATTCTTATTTGATTGTATATGTATACATGTGTGTACATATAGATGGTGTGCCTATATATTCAATTCAACAATTATTACTTTGGTATCTAAATTGAAATTATGGTTATAAATTGCAAGTTAAAATGATCAATTGAAATGCCTTATTTGAAAAAGTTAATTGAGGTTAGTGAAATTGTTATTGATATGTTCACGTGTTGTGTTCTAAGCTCATTAATGAATATTGGTTCAGATTTAATATTTCCTACATTTTGATTTAATCGTGACATGATATGAACATAGCATTAACGCTTCTGGATATGAACTTTGAAAATTCATTCAGACAATTCATCTTTATGTTTGTATTTTATAAATACAAATTTGTGGATTACATAATTGATTGTTTAATTTAAATGTGAGTCACTAATATGGAATAAATGTTTGATCCTATGAATTTTTAGTCCCAAGATTGCAATTTATAATTTAATATTGATCGTTTTATTTATTCATCATGATTTATTTCATGGGCATAAGTTTCTAAATTGTATGTTTTATTGGTTTTGCTGTTTTATCTTATGCATGTGATGATTGATTATATATGATTGCATGATAAATAAATGAAAGTGGACTTGGGATTGACGATATTGGGACTGGGGTTCCCTTGGATTAAAACCACATAGTTCATTATGAATTAAGAAATGGAACCAAAGGGGTTCAATTAAATTACTTATGGGAGGCTATATGGCCGTAAGAAAATGAGCATGATAATTGTTGGGGACAGTTTGCTATCTAATGCCCAAAAAGCCTAATGCTATGATTATGATCAAGAAACGCTTGGATGAGGCCCTAAGGCTGGACTACTCATCAATTTGAATAATAACCATATTCATATTTGAACTATGTTTGGTTTGTTTTGGACCACATTTTAGGTGGCTTCATTTTAATCCGACTATTATGGTATTTAGTGGTATTGACTCGATTTACTTTTTCAAATAAATGTTAAATATTGGAATATATTTGGTTCATAGGCATGACATGTGGGGAACAATGTCTGGCAGATAGTGCAACTACGCACACTATCCTAATGAATATATCATATTTTGTTAATATAATGCCTAGTAAGACCTCTATGACAACAATATCTGATACATGTGATTTAATAGATGGCTTTGGAATTGCCTACCTCATGTTGTCAAATGGCACGGTTTTAGCCATCAAAGAGGCTTTGTATGCTCCACTTTCAAGGAGAACGTTGTTGAGTTTCCGAGTTAATGGTTACCACATTGAAACCACTGAGGAAAAGGGAATAGAGAATTTGTGCATTACCTCTAATTTGTACAGCCAAAAGCGTACTTGGAAGAAATTAGAGGGACTATCGACTAAGTCATATAGGACCACAATACGAGTGCCCGAGGCATACCTTGTCAATGGCTCGAAGCCAAGTGAATCGAGCATGTATTTTCTATGGCATGACCGGCCAGGACAGCCGAGTAAAAAATGCGCCATATTATTAATACCTCTATCGGACATCCACTAACGAATAATAAGGATCTAGTACACAATGATTACTTGTGTGTACCATGTTTTATTGGAAAATTGGATCATCTGCCAGCTTATGCACAAACGAGTAAGGATTCCCTTGTTTTCTTGGAGCGTATCCAATGGGACATATGTGGAATGTCCACGAGAAATGCTTCATATGCTAAACTCCTGACTCAGATTATACAGTTGAAAGCACATTATCCGGATTATCCTACTAAGTCTATAAGAATAGATTTCCAAGAGGGACAAAATATGGGAAGGCCATCAATCCCAACTAACCAGTCGTATCTCCCGGCCCATAAGAGGGGGAGATCAATTGGATCAAATGATCTGCATCCCCGAAAGCGGGCGAATGCATAATTGTTAATAATGGGATTCCACCCAATCCATCTCATAAAATAGTTTCAGACTATGGATCCGTCTTGGAGACGACATCGGGGGACGCCTCGACATCAATATCCATTCCCGAGAATAGGAAAATCTCGGTTGATTATTCATGCATGAATGAGGTGTGAGTTCGGGATGAAATAATCATCAATGATGTGTTTGCTTACACAGTAGCTACTGAAATTATATCAAGTGATGGTATTGAGCCTCGATCAGTTGACAAGTGCAAACAAAGGGATGATTGACCGAAATGGGAAAAAGCAATCCAGGTTGAATTTGATTCATTAACGAAAAGAGGAGTGTTTAGACAAATTGCTCCTACACCTCCCGAAGTTCAACCCGTGGGATACAAATGGGTATTTACAAGGAAAATGAATGAGAAAAATGAGATTGTGAGGTACAAGGCTCGTCTTGTTGCACAAGGATTTTCTTAGCCACCTGGGATTGAATTTGAGGAGACATACTCTTCTGTGATGGACGTTATTACGTTCAGATACTTAGTCAGTTTAGTAATATTCGAGGAACTGACTATGCAGCTCATGGATGTGGTCACAACGTATCTCTGTGGGGATCTAAATACGATTATATATATGAAAGTACCGGATGGACTTATGGTACCCAAGATAAGTAGTTCTAGACCACGGAACACGCTATCTGTAAGGTTGAGGCATTCACGTTATGGCTTGAAACAATCCGGGAGGATGTGGTATAATCGCCTAAGTGAGTACCTGCTTAAAAGGGGATACGTGAACAACGATATTTGTTCTTGCGTGTTCATTAAGAGGACATGTTCTGGGTTTGCTATTGTTGCCGTTTATGTCGATGACATGAACTTGATCGGGACTCCCGAAGAGATTAGGGAGACAACCCAGCTCCTGAAATTCGGATTTGAGATGAAGGATCTCGGACGGACAAATTTCTATCTCGGGCTTGAGATAGTACACCGTGCTGATGGGATTTTGGTCCATCAATCGAATTACATCCAAAAAATGTTAAGACGCTTTAATGAGGATAAAGTGAAGCCATCGAGCACGCCAATGATAGTCCGATCATTGGATAGGTAGAATGATCCATTTCGTCCCGTGGAGGAGGGCGAGAAAGTGTTAGCACCCAAGGTGCCATATCTAAGTGCAATAGGCACATTATTGTACTTAGTTCAATGTACTAGACCTGATATTGCGTTTGCGGTAAATCTACGAGCTAGGTTTAGCTCAGCACCAACACGCCGCCATTGGATTGGCATAAAGGACATATTTCGATACCTTCGTGGTACGACTGACATGGGTTTGTTCTACCCCTATGCGTCACTAAAGAACGCAAAGCTTGTGGGGTATGACGATGCTGGTTATCTATTGGACCCGCACAAAGCTTGTTCCCAGACTGGGTATGTCTTTATGATTGGGAACACAACTGTGTCTTGGAGGTCTACAAAACAGACTTTAGTTGCCACTTCGTCGAATCATGCCAAGATTTTAGCACTTCACGAGGCAGTACGTGAATGCACATGGCTTTAGGCCGTGATTGGGCATGTTCGAGTTTCCTATGAATTGGCTACCACATAAGATCCTACAGTTATGATTGAGGATAATGCGGCCTGCATCGAGCAGATGAAAATGGATTTTATTAAAGGCGACAACACCAAGCACATAGCTCCGAAATTTTTCTTCAATCAGCAACAACAAGAGTTCAAGCAAATAGTGATCCAACATATCAAAAGTCAGGACAACTGCGCCGACTTATTTACTAAATATGTTAAAGCTATTGGCTTGTGTAGATAATCTGAGCTCGCTCCATTATAGGTTTCAGTGGAGTTAACTTGAGGGGGAGTACCGTGTAGGTATTCCGTATCCAGAAGATACCCGGGTGCCCTGTTGTACTCTTTTTCCTTCGAGCGGGGTTTATTTTTCCCACAGGGTTTTCGTTACCCGCCAAGGTTTTAATGAGGCAACATTTGCTGGTTAAAAAGATTATGCGTTGTACTCTTTTTCCTAACCGAGGTTCTTTTTTCCCACTGGGTTTTTATTACTCGGAAGGTTTTAACGAGGCAACACGAAAAGCATAATAATGACTCAATAGGAATCCCCATGGGGGAGTGTTTTAAATAATATATATTAGTGGGTATTCATATTTAATATTTGTATAGTTTAGGGACTTATTTTGTAATATCTATCCACTATCCCACATCCCATATATTGTGGGATTTGTAACTCCCCATGTAACAGATTGGTTATTTAATAATATCTCTCCCCTCCCCAAATCAGATCCCCCAATTTCCCTACACGTTTATTTTCTCTGTATTCTTAATCTCACTTTACAGTTATTTTCATTATTGTTCATCGATCTCTTCACATGTAATCACTAAACCAAATAGATATAACAAATATTTTACAACAGTTCTTCATTTTTCTCTTGTAGAACTTTTTGAGCCCATTAAGTAACAATGCAACACCACTAGGAGTGTACTCCTTTTTTTTTATGACTCTTCTATTCACATTCTTGAAAGTTTATACTCATACGCCTTGAGTACTAAAAACAACTTAATAAGAGAGATTTTCCCCAAATCTCTTCCATTGCTGTGATCTTCATGTTGAATTTCGAAGGCAGCGCCTTGAAAATTTTTATGGTGATTTTTTGTCTGTGAAAGTCTTTCCAACTTCAAGACTTCATTCAACTGATAGGATAGTGCCCAACAAGCCAATATTAATTAGCTTGTTAGAGGACTATCTTCTTATGGTTTAATAATTAATACGCCCGTTTATTTATAGTACGTAAATTAAACAATGGCCAACTTCATATCTCGCGAACGTACCTAAGCGATTGGATGAAATCCTAAGGTCACATTAGACTATGGGACGATTCACTTCGGTATTGAGTGCAATCATAAAACAGTCTCTAAGGTCGTGATCTTAAAACACGTTCCAAGTCATAGATTCCGAACTAGACGGGGTATCGAAGGAATCGCTAAGACTTGTACGATTATGCATGATTCACATGGAGTGAATTTGTAGAGTTTCATGAACAAGACATTTGATGTCAGTAAATATGACTAGGTGGTTCGACAGGGGATCGAGCGCATCGAACGACCCGAATAGAGAAACCTATTGTGGAAGCGCATGAGGCATATCGGTGATGGGATGTTTCTCAAGACTTATAATAGTGTACGACTTAGTCCTTGGACTTGAGGTGCTAGGGCGAATTCGGTGCATAAGTGTGCGTACTTAGATTTAGGTACTGGTCACATAGCCTGACCATAATGTGCCTAAGTTGGGTACGTACAGTTGTGTACGCGAGTGGTTAGTACTAAGAAAGGATCTATCAACTCATCGTGATAAGGTGAGAGAATTTTCTGTACGTTCTTAGATAATAAATTCCGAGAAATCCACGGCCGTGGTCAGTGACTGATTTGGAAAGGGGTTTCCAAATTTAGCAGTCACACTGGAATTATTATCCAGAGTTAGAAAGTACAGAATCGAGATAATTAGAGGTGCCGATCAATTCACACACCCTAGGTCTCGGGTCGGGAAATTAGTCTTTAGAAGGACCGTATGTACATGTCAATTATAAGAGGTGAGGTTCACAAATATCAATTCACCTGAAGTTGGGCTTCATGGGCTTGTGCTAGACATCGACCATGAAGTGTGGGTACTCCTGAATTAATAAGGGAGATTAATTCGGGAGTGGTCAATTAAAAGTGTTCAATTGATCGGAGCAATTAATTGCTCATTACTTAAATCACGAAATTCGTGGGCCTGCTGCCAATTGATGGTGAACTCAGAGGGTCACACACAATACAGTTGGACAGTGACAGTCATAAAAGGAAATAGTTTATTTAAAGTAGTTAAATCAAAGTTCATGAATTAAAGTATTAATTCAAAGAAGAGAGTTATTAATTGGAATATCTAATTAATTATAATATTAATTAAAGTAGTTAATTAATAAAGATGGAAGAATAAGTAATTAGTAATTTTCGGATTGGCTAATTAATTAGGCTAGGGGGCGATTTTGGCTTGAAAAGGAATGAAAGAGTTTGTTTCTTGTTTAACAAGTAACAAACAAGATATTTGGTTAAATCTTGTTCCCTATTGTGATAAGGAAAGGATTTGCCCAATCTTAATGAGATATCTAATAAGTGAAGGATTCTTCTCTTATAAATATAACTCATCACACATCTTCCATAAGCTAATCAATGAATGAAAGACTAATGAAGTAATTGAAAAACACACAACTAGAAGAAAATCAAAAGCTGAAAATTGCCCTAACCCTAGCCGCCCCCTGCCCTGGCAGCAATAGTCATGTAGCCGCCCCTTCTTCCTTGTTCTCTCTCCCATCTGGATCTGGATCTAGATCTGGATCTAGATCTGCCTATTCCTTCGTTGACGATCTCCTAGTTCGTAGCCTGTGACTTGGAGACGTTGCTACAATCCAACTGCTGTGGATACGTTCTGTAGGTGAGACAATTTAATCACTCAATTGTGAATCAGACAAGAAGCCCAGAGGTAACCACCACCGAGCCGTGGTGAGGTATATGACATATCACCCCCTTTTGTTTTAATTATTGTTTGAGTCAACCTTTTCGTATACATAATGTGGATATCGATTTTATGGGACTGATGGGTGCCTCGAAAAAATTTTAAATTCTGCACTTTCGTTGTTCTGACAACCGAGGTATCCCAACATCAACGTCCTTGTAGACCTGGTATCCATCTGATCAATGATTTCTCCGGACTTCATTTGAAGTTTTTCAACTTTTCAAGAGCTATGCTTAGATTAATGCTCTTTCATAGCATCATTCCCTTCGCTCATATCACGAAATTTGTCCCACATCTCTTTTGCAGTTTTGCAATGTTTGACCTTGTCAAACTGATCATTATCAAGGGCTCTTGTCATGATGAATCTAACAACTTTATCAAGATTATTCAGCTTGACTTCTTCAGTTGTCATTTCTTCGGGCTCTTTGTCAATATTCATCTCTTGGTCTTTGACTTTGATATTTTTTCTGATTTTGAAAGGATATCTTGATATGCACGTATACATGTTGTCATTGTAAGCAGCAAGAAAAATTTCTGTGAAGATTTTCCAGCCCTCAAAACTCATACTGCCAATGTGGGGAACATGGCTGATACAATCAATTTTCAAAAAGTTTTGATTTATCAAAGTATGCCTTTTTTTTAAATCTTTTGAAAAACACACCTTGTATCAAGTTCATTGATTAGGTAAATGATTCGGATGAACCAATTGCTCTGATACCACTTGTTGGTCCCAAGTGGTCAGATGAGATTTAGAGGGGAAGGGTGAATAGACCTCTGTAACTTTTAAATTTTTTCTCTAATTTTTTTTCAGCAGAGTAAGTTGATCTTACATATGAGACTACTAGCTGATTTAACACTTGGCTTATTCAGCGCAAGTTATACCACTCGTCTGATTTCACTTATCTGTTTAGATAAGATAAACTTAGAGTTTTAAACTTGGATGCAACGGATTTGTATAAGAATATTTTTCAAACAAGTTTATGTTCAAAATGTTTTACCCCAGTTTTTCAAATCCCTCATTATCTTTTAAAATGTTTGTTGCTTATGAAAATATGCAAATATAGAAAGCAAGTAATCAAACACAGAAATTTTTATAGTGGTTATATAAACATGAAGTCTTTTAGTCCACTATTCTAAATCATGAAGATTTAAATTTCACTAGAAACACTAAGTAATTAGTACAACTCTACTTGCACTTTTACAACAAATGAATAAGTCAAAAGTTTACTATATGAAATCACCGAGAAGACCTATACTCTAAAGTAATATCACTCAATTAGACGGATATCTAATTCTCCAAAGTTATAGAATCAGTCAAATTTAAGTGTTTGGAAATGTTTCTTCAACACGGCTTTTTCAATAAATGACTTAGCTAATGGTGTTCTGTTCTTGAGTTTTTGAGACTAGAATAATTTGTTCGTTGAATGCTCTCAGATGTTGTGACTGAGTTCTTGTCTCTATCTCTTGAATGTAGAACTATTTATACTCGCAGTTTGAATTATGCCCATTGAAGTGAGAAATATTTTAGATCTTTCTCGAGCTTTGGTCACTGCACAGTCTGCTGTACGGATCTGACAGCCACATTAAATGAACCTTGCTAATATGAGGTTATTTGAAATAACTCCTTCAATCATTTGTCATTAATATCCTTCTCATTCTCAGACAATATTTATTACTCCAAGTGCATTTGTTACCGTTGGAATGACTTTCTGATCTCTTTCACTCTGCTGATCGAATCTACTTTGTTGATGAACACTCTGCTGATGCAAATTGAACTCATCTTATTTGACTCTGCTGAAATTCACCAATCTGATTCGAACTCAGCATCAAATCAATAATCTTCTGGACCGATATTGAATCTTCTGATTTTACTTGTCTTCTCAATTTAACTTTTCAGAGGTTTACTAAGTTTTCATTATTTAACTGATGACTTTTTGAAATTATCAAAACCTCCATTCACTTCTTCATCTTCATCCAACAGTCCAAGGTATTTTGAATTTATTCCTTAGGATTGAAATTAGCTCATTTTATTCACGTACTAAAGAAATTTCAATAATTGTGTTTGCCGTTTCAGTCATTTTCTGACTTAGATCTTGGACCAGTCGGTTGATTGGTGTACTCTGCGGATCAAAACTACTATATTTTCTTGACTCAACTATTGTAATCAACTTTTCAAGTAAAGTCTTCATTATGTTGTCTACACTTGAACTTCGTTGTTGGATTTCTTCGATAAATTAATCAATCAAGCCAAGTTGATTACTACTTCAAATTTTGGGTATGATACTTGACTTCTCAATAACCTTATGTTTAAACATAATTAACAAGCTTCCATTAATTAGTTATTTAACACTTGGCAGATGACATAAGACTTAACTTACTCCCTCTGTTTTTTATTTTATTTGTCATTTTGGAGGAATACAAAAGGATTAAGAAATATCATAAATAATCATTTTTTAAGCAAAAACTCTAAATTACCCTTTTAATCAATAATCTTAGCATTAATGACAAGTATTAGTAAGAAGAGTAAAATTGTATAAGAATATTAATTTTACACTGAAATCTTAATACGACAAATAAAATAAACAACTTTTTTTTTAAAGCGACAAATAAAAAATAAAAGGATGGAGCATTTGTTATTATCACAACCAAATTAACTCCATCTTCACACCTAGATGTTGCTTTTTGAATTAATAAATTTCTTCCAACAATATCATCCCTATTTTTTTTTAGTTTATCAATGGTATTCAAGACTTAAGTTTGATTTAATTTATTACGTGAGAGTCTCTCCCCCCCCCCCCCCCCCCCCCCCCCAAAAAAAAGTAAATAACGCTTTTGGTCCTCCTTATGGATTAATTTTTATATTTTTGTCCCTCTTAAATTTTTTGTAGTAGATTGGTCCCTCTTCTCAATATAGTATATCACATTCGTCTCTCTTAAATTTTTTGTATCAAATTTGTCCCTCTTATCAATGTAGTGTAACACATAAATCTCTCTTATATACAAAATTCATCACTTAAATTCAAAATATATTTTAAAGTGGATGAAAGTTGATGTATTTTGTATTTAAGAGGAACTAATATGTTACACTACATTGATAAGAGGGACGAATTTGCTACGAAAAATTTAAGAGGGATGAATGTGTTATAAGAGGGACGAATGTGATACACTACATTGATAAGAAGAACCAATCTGCTAAAAAAACTTAAGAAGGACGAAAATGAAAATTTAACCCATGATAAGGAACAAAAATACTACACTAAAAAAAAATTTGATCTGAGTTCAACAACCAAAAATTTTCATTAAACCAATCATTCAATGATATATGAGCCAATGAATTAAATGTCAGAAGACTTTTCAAAATGGGCCAACTTAACTATACGACAACATTAATTGTGACTAAGCTTTCATGAAAAATACTAATCAATACTTCGTCACATGTACACATGCAATCAATACTTCGCCATTTACATAAACATTAGGATAAGGAATTCCATATTGTTCATGGCCAAGTCATTAAAAAATCCTTTCTTAATTAACATGTTCTGGATTTTGATAACTTGTATACTCGCAATTTCATTACAAATAATTTTGTTCTCACCTACATCTCCTGGACTTGTAGAACCTTTACCACCCTCTTTCACTATATCCGGCCTATCAAACGGCAAATTACAGGTAAATAAAATTAAGAACTTTTATATTATATATATTATTTAATTTAGTGATAATGATTATTTTTCCTAGCTACTACCCTTTTGGCCTAATGAATAATTATAGGAAGTAACAAAACTTGGAGAAGGATTATTGAAACAACCAGAAGATGTTGCTATTGACAGATTTGGAATTTTGTATACGGCAACAAGAGATGGTTGTATTCAAAGATTGCACAAAAATGGGACATGGGATACTTGGTGGCAAATTGAGAGTGATTCTTTATTAGGATTAATTACAACTGAAGCTGGTGATTTGATTGTTTGTGATGCAAAGGAGGTAATCATAGATTAGTTAACTTCGAGGGGATAAATGCAAAATACTCCCCTGTGTTATGCTAAACCTGCAAGAAATTATCCTGTGAAATTTTTATTGCGCCAAACTTCCTTGTGTTTTCTAAAACCCTACAAAAAACACCCAATTTGTAAAAAATAGGTCGTTTTGGATCGCCATTTTTCAAGAAATCATTTTTAAAATATATCACGTGAAGTTGTAGGGACCAACTTGAAGTGTTTTAAAATTTATTTCTTGAAATGTGTCGATCCAAAAGGACTTATTTTTTACAAATTGGGTGATTTTTGCAAGGTTTTTGAAAACACAAGGAAGTTTGGCACATTAAAAATTTCACAGGATAGTTTCTTGCAGTTTTAGCATAACACAGGGGAGTATCTTGCATTTTCTCCTGATTTCGAGTGTAATAAATTTACATTTTTCTTTCTTTTAATAGACAGTGAATTAGAAGTTTGGAATAATTATAATTGGACAGGGTTTGCTTAAGGTTGGTGAAGATGGTGTGACTGTTCTTGCATCACATGTTAATGGTGAAAAAATAAGGTAAAACCAAAAATATGTCTTTGTAGTTTTTGTTAGCATTTTATCGTAATTAATTTCATAATATGGACTTACATGTTTAATTGATTTGATTGTTTATGAAAAATCTCGTGAATTGGTTGGTTTTTAAATGCGTGTAGATGTATAAAATTAATTTTTTATTTTTGATTGGCTGATACTTAATTTTAAGGTTTTGGTCTAAGTCAATTTTGCACAATATTTTTCTTCACCCTCTTCTGAGTCTCATCTTAGAGAAAGGGTATTTTTTTTTTAAAGTAAGCTTATAAAAACTAACATGAAAGAAAAACTCTGCTTTAATCATCTTTGATCTTGTTGGGCGCAGTAGAATGTGAATAAATTATAAATAACCAAAAAACACAAGCAAATTGGAGAGTGGGGAAGAGTAATAATAAAGCAACCACACATTCTGATCGATACAAAATAATTAAATCACGCAAGAGATTCTACACAAGAAATCTCGTAGAGGAGGATATTGAAAGAATAAAAATACTTCAATTAATACTCTTTCAGTTTTTCTATACACAAAAGAAATAATTTTCTAAAACCCTAACTCTACTCTACTTTGCCTAGACTACTTTATTTGCATATATATTTTCTTCATAAGCTAAGGGGAAGGCTTCTATATGTAGAAGGAGAAGTCCTATATCTAAGGAACTAACTCACAATTGAAATTCAAATAGGAGATATTCTTTTCTTATCTCCAACTAATATGACTTGATCAATTCAATCTACTAAGTCAAATATTCAAGATCACTAATTAGATTGAATTTAAAATTCAAACTCTTAATCTGTTGAAGATAATTGATATTATTAGTTGCTTTTCTGTTATTAATAAGTCCTATTAATTAAGAATCATGGTTATTTAGTATTCCTTAAGTTTAGGTTCGTTTTGTTTAGGATTTCTAGCCCACGTTTTGGTGAGGCAGTTATGGAGTAAGGCTATTTAAAGTCAATTATAATTTTGTTGAAAACTGAAAATTTTCCACAAATTATCTTGCTACGTATCAAATTTTTTGCATTTAACATAATAGTGATCCTCTCATGTGGAGCAAGCTCCTCGGCTTCTCGAAAACTTCTCGTTGAGGTGGCTTCGGAAATATATTAACAACTTGATCTTCTGACTTCACGAACATCACCTGAACTTCTCCTTGCAATGCACACATTTATGAAATGATACCTCGAATCGATCTGCTTGCTTCTATCATAGAAGGCTGGGTTCTTTGCCAATGAGATTGATGATTTGTTATTGACATAAATCTCTGTCTATTCTCCATGGCCGATGTTAAGCTCATTGAGCAAATCCCATAGCCATATAGTATGACAGACACTCGATGTTGTCGCCACATATTCGGCCTCACACGTCGATTGCGTCACTATCAACTACTTCTTTGACGACAAGGTGAATGCAACTTCTCCAAAGTAGAATACAAATTCTCCGAAGTAGAATACAAATTCACTTGTACTCTTTGATCATCTGGGTCTCCTGCCCAATCGTTATCATTGTACCCAAACCACTTCATGTCTCCCGATGAGGAATAAAATAAACCATAATCGATGGTTCCTTTGATTGTCGGAGAATTCTCTTCGCAACATTGAAATAGTACTCCGTCGCAGCTTCCATATATCAGCTTATTAAGCCAACTGCATAGAGAATACCGGGTATTGTGCATGTCAAGTACCATAAGCTTCCTACCAAGCTTTTGAATAAAGTTGGATACACTAGATCTCTTCTGATGTACTTTGACAACTTTTTTCCGACTTCAATAAAATGTTTAGACTGAGTTACAGACATTCATCTTGAATTTCATCTAGACTTCCTAAGCAAAATTTTCTTTAGATATAAAAAATCCATCATCACCTTGATGTACCTCTATCCCGAGGTAATATGATATCAATCCAATATGAGTCATCATGAATTCCTTGGCTATTGCCTTATTGAATTCGTCAAGCATCTTCATATCATTGCCTATAAATATCAAATCATCAACATGTAAATAGACTATCAAGGTACTCTTTCCATCAACTTTGACATAGAGCCCATGCTCATGGGCACACTTTCTAAATTCATATCTTTAAAAATAGTGGTCAATGCGGTGGTTTCATGCCCTTGGAGCTTGCTTGAGACCATATAGTGCTTTCTTCAATCGAAGCACTTTGTTTTCTTTGCCACGAATTTCATAGCCTTCAGTTTGTTAAATATAAGCTTCTTCTTCAAGAAACCCATTTAGGAAGACAGGTTTCACGTGCATCTGACAAATCTTTCACTTCCTTTGAGTTGCCAATAAAATTAGCAAACAAATGGTTTATAATCGGACTACTGGGTCGAAGACTTCACTGTAGTCAATTCCAACCTTTTTTTTGTAGCCTTTGACATCAAGTCTAGTCTTGTGTCTCTCAACTTTTCCTATGGAGTTCTTGTTCAATTTATAAACCCATTTCACACTAACTAGCTTATGGCTAGACGATAGGTCGGGTAACTCACAATTATTCTTCTTGATGGAATCGATCTCAGCAATCATAGCCATGTGCCACTTTTCACTCTTTGATGCTTCATCAAAGTTAACTGACTCAAATTCAACAAACAAGCAGAATAATGTATGTTTACGATTAAGGATTGTATATATCTTGTATAAATGTTCTTGTACATCGAGGTCCAATTTCATTTCAACTTTACTCGATGGACCAGATCGGCTCAACGGGCCAGATCGATTTGATACACCAGTTTGGCTCGTTGAACCAGATTGGTTCAATGGAGGTGTCATCAGTGGAGTCACTTGGTCAACTCTGATTTCATTGGTGGGTAGTTTAGCAACTTGGATGGGGAAGAAGGACTGATCCTTCTTACCAACAATCCAATCCGAACTCTTATTAACTATCACATCACGATGTTGGGATACCTCGGTTGTCAGAACAAAGAAAGTGCGGAATTTAAAATTTTTTCGAGGCACCCATTAGTCCCATAAAATCGATCTCCACATTATGTATACGAAAAGGTTGAATCAAACAATAATTAAAACAAAAGGGGGTGATCAGCGATATACCTCACCACGGCTCGGTGGTGGTAACCTCCGGGCTTCTTGTCTGATTCACAACTGAGTGATCCAATTGTCTCAACACCAGAACGTATCCACACCAGTTGGATTGTAGCAACGTCTCCAAGTCACAGGCTACGAACTAGATCTTGGAGATTGTCAACGAAGGAATAGGCAGATCTAGATCCAGATCCAGATAGGAGAGAGAACAAGGAAGAAGGGGCTGCTACAGGACTTTTGCGGCCAGGGCAGGGGGCGGCTAGGGTTAGGGCAATTTTCAGCTTTTCTTTTTCTTCTAGTTGTGTGTTTTTCAATTACTTCATTAGTCTTTCATTAGTTCTAGGAAGATATATGATGAGTTATATTTATAAGAGAAGAATCCTTCTCTTATTAGATATCTCATCAATATTTGGTAAATCCTTTCCTTATCACAATAGGAAACAAAATGTAACCAAATCTCTTGTTTGTTACTTGTTAAACAAGAAACAAACTCTTCCATTCATTTCCAAGCCAAAATCGCCCCATGCCTTTTAATTAGTGATGGGGGCTATTTCGTACCCCTTATAATGTACGGATCGACTGAAGAACAGAAGATCGGTTCGACCAAACAAGACAGTTCGGGATCATCTTATCGACCCGTCCGAATACAGCTCGCTTCGACGAGAAGACTACAATCCGAACTCAAGAAGGATATTTGGGCCGAGTCCTATTAGGATTATATTTCCTTGTAACGCTAGGTTTAGTATGATATAAATACCTAGTCAATCATTGTATTAGGGATCTGAACTCTTAACCCCTTAATCACAAGGCAAATACTCCATTGAATTCTGCATAAACGGCGGAATTCACTATTATTCAATAAAAGAAAGAGCTTTCTCTTCATATTTGTGTTATTCTTACGTTGGTTACATTAATTACTTGTTGTTCTTACGAAATTGCTCTTCCTTGAGATTGATCCATCCTGAATAAAGTAACAGAGCCCTATAAATCATATATATTGAGAATCCCCAATATCACAATTTTACTGATACAATTAACCCGACAAAATCCGGTTAAATCAGTTGGCGCCCACCGAGGGGCTAGGTTAATTATTCGATCGACATATGGCTCGCCCAAGGAAAAGCGCTCGTATTGGAGCAAGAAGTAACACAACCACCGGTCATAACACATCTGAAGATCCACAGGACAATAATGATAATAACGCCCACGACACAAACGAGAATTTGCAGGGTCCCCTTCCCCATCAGCAGGAACCCCAAGGAGATCTTCCCGGTACAATACCGGAAGAACCGAAAGTCCCTGCGATCCCCGTTCCTCTCCCGGGCGCTCAGGAGAAATTGCGACAGATTGCAATGCTCGTTAAATCACTCTCTCCATAAGAATTACTCGTACTTGACCAAATTCCTCGAAATGTTAGGACTGCCAGGGCAAATCCCGCTCAAAGAGCGCCAAGGCAAAACAACCAAACCTCTCAACAAGCTGACAGCCCGGCAAGCGAGCGGCGCTCGCTACACATTCCGCAGCAGGGCAATTCAAAACCCTCCGATAACCATCCCCGAAGGAAACCAGGACAAAGAAAACCACAGCCGGGGCGCAGCGGGTTCAAGGAACGTACAATAATCCCTATCGAGGATGACATAGATGATGCAATCCCAGATCGACCACGAACAACGCAATTCTCGGAAAGAGAAATCGAAAGGATGGTGCAGGAACGACTCGAACAACGCCTACAATCTATTCAAAACCCGTGGGCCCGAACCACAGAACTCCAGGAGAGCCTTACGGCATGTTCTCCCTTCTGCAGAGAAATAAAGGAGGCACAGTCAATTTGACAGGTCCCGGGTAGACTACCCCGATACGACGGAACCACTGATCCAGATGACTATATTTTTAGCTTCACCAATATAATGAACTTATACGCTCACTCGGCGGAATTCACCGCCAAATTAATGGTAACCACATTTGAAGGACTCGCTTTGGACTGGTTCGCCAAGCAACCTGCCAACTCCATATTCAGTTTTCGGGAATTATGCAATAAATTGACACAGCAGTTTGCTAGTCAGAAGAGGCAAAAACTTCCGATGAGCTACTTAGGAACTATACACCAACAAGAGGGAGAATCCTTAAGAAACTGATTGGCGAGATTTAACGTAGAATTACTTAAAATCGATTCCCCAAATATCGATTACATAATTTCTATTCTCTTCGACCTCACGAAGAATAGGCAGTTCGGAAATGCCCTCAGTCGAAAACAACCAAGAACGTTTGCCGACATCATGAGCTTGGCATCTAAATATATGACCCAAGAAGAGATGAATTCCTTTAAAGATAAAAACAAAAACAAAGTCACAACTTCAGGCTCCAAACGGCATGATAGGATTCCTGCCCATAGATCCACGGATTATGAGCGATCTTTTAGAAAAGGCAACGTTTTCCAGCGATTGGAATACAATAAAACCGACCAAGAAAGACAATCTAATTTCTACCAAAGACCAAGAAACCCCGAACTAGCGATCAGAGGCAGGGTTAATCAAGTAGAACACCCAAGGCTAAATGCTCCGATGGAAGAAATATTGGATGTACTAGAAAGGAATAATTGGATCCCTGAAGCGAAGAAAATCGCTCAGCCCAGACCAGACCAGGATCTCGAAACTATGAGTTATACTGCAAATACCATCGGGCACACGGACATCGAACGGAAAATTGTTTTCACCTTAACAAAGAAATTGAAAAACTAATCAGGGAAAACTAGACGACTATCTAGAGCGAGATAACCGCAAGAGGGGAAGAAGTAGAAGCCCTCAGAATAATAATCAAAGAAGGAGTTCTCGTCGAAGGTCACCCGAGCATGGTCCTACACAGGAATTGAACCATGACCAGATCAATGGAACTATCCATACAATATCCGGAGGACCCGCAGGCGGGGATAGTCGTAACGCCCGACGAAGGACAACTAGATCCATAATTGGAAGCTTAAAATACCCAAAAGAAATATGGACTCTAGAAAACAAGCCAACAAACGACCAGTTAATCAGCTTTAACGAAGGCGAAGTACCCAAAAACATTGCTTGGGACACAAAAGAGGATAACCCCGATTTCCTGATGGTAGTGTCACTAGAAATAGCAAATTATAATGTCAAAAGGATCCTAATCGATAATGGGAGCTCGGCGAATATTATCTCCAGGGAGGTTTTAGCCCAGATGAACTTGGGACAGATAAACCTACAGAAAGTAGCTACGCCATTAGTAGGATTTGGAGGATCCGAAATTGTCCCCAGCGGAACAATAACCTTAAGTGTATCACTCGGGAAAAAACCGCACCGGACAGTAAAGCTAGTAAAATTTCTAGTGGTAGAAACACCCTTCGCTTATAACGCAATATTAGGACGACCAGCCCTCAACCTATTCCGAGCTGTTGTCTCTACTTATCATCAGAAGATGAAATTTCCCACCGACAGAGGTATCGGGGAAATAATGAATGACCACTGTATGGCATGGGATTGCTAGAGCACCTCATTAACTTTGAAAAACCACCCCAAATCAATTACCCCGAGCAAAAGAAAGCTCGTAGACGATCTCATTAGAAACGAGGTTGAAATCCCTAGCACTGACCGAATGGATAAAAAGGGAAAGGAGCCGGTAGATTTAGCTTTAAAGCCACCGGAACATAAGGATGTAATTCTAGTGCAAGGGAACTCATCGAAAACAACAAGAATAGGTACTGAGTTAAGCAAAAAAGGGGAAGTAATGTTGATTGACTTTCTCAGAGGTAATGTTGATGTCTTCGCTTGGAGTGCTAATGACATTGAAGGAATTGATCCTCGAGTAATCAAGCATTCGCTAAAAATTGATCCCTTGGCAAAACCCGCTAGACAAAAGAAGAGAAATCACGGGCCAGTAAAAGATAAAATCATCAAAGCAGAAGTGGAAAGGCTACTTAAAGCAAAACAAATTCGAGAAATACACTTCTCGGAATGGCTATGTAATGTCGTTCTAGTTGCAAAAGGGGATAAAAAGGATAACAAGTGGAGAATGTGTAACGATTTTACCGACCTTACCAAATTATGCCCGCGTGATCCATATCCCCTCCCAAGGATCGACTTATTAGTTGACTCAACCGCTGGCTTCGCGATTTTCAGCATGATGGATGCCTTTCAAGGGTTTTATCAAATATACATGGATGAGCGGGACCAAGAGAAAACTGCGTTCGTAACCGAGCAAGGAGTATATTGCTTTATAGTAATGCCGTTCGGCTTGAGGAATGCCGGGGCTACTTACCAAAGGTTAGTAAACCTAATGTTCAAACAGTTAATCGGAGAAATAATGGAAGTCTACGTAGACGACATGTTAGTTAAAAGCATGAACGAGGCGGATCACATAAAACATCTTGATCGATGTTTCCGAATATTGAGAAAATACCGCATGAAGTTAAATCCCGCGAAATGCACTTTCGGTGTTAAGTCGGGAAAATTCTTGGGCTATTTGGTACATCAACGAGGAATCGAAGCCAACCCAGAAAAAATTCGAGCCATAGCTGAAATGAAGCCTCCCAAGACCATCTCCCAAGTACAAAGCTTGGTAGGGAAAATCATAGCGTTGAACAGATTCATATCAAAATCAGCAGACAGAAGTTTGCCCCTCTTCCAAACGCTTCGAAAAGCAAAAACTTTGTTTGGACCGAAGAATGCGATCGGGCCTTCGACCAGCTCAAAGAATATTTGACAACATCCCCGTTGTTGGCCAAACCGACGGAAGGGGAACCATTGTATATCTACATCTCGATCTCCGACGCGGCCGTTAGTTCAGTACTGATCAAAATAGAAGGTTCAGAACATAAGCCTGTCTATTATTTAAGCAAATTACTACAAGGGGCGGAGAAGAATTATTTGGAAATTGAGAAATTCGCTCTGGCCTTAGTAGTGGCAGCACGAAAACTTCGACCTTACTTTTTGACCTACAAAATCGTGGTTTTAACAAACCAACCACTAAGACAAGTCTTAGCAAAGCCAGAAGCTTCCGGAAGACTAATCAAATGGGCGATCGAACTCGGTCAATTCGAAATCGACTACAAACCGAGAATTGCGATTAAGGCCCAAGTGTTAGCTGATTTCCTATTGGAAACTCCAACACAGGCAACCGAACTATCAAACAGCCTCAACCACGATATCTTGATCATTGAAGATCAAACTTGGTTAATGCTTGTTGACGGTGCTTCGTGCCAAAGTGAAAACACTAGCTGAAAAATTCGAAAGCTTCGGTATACAGAACATTCCACGTTCGGAAAATAAATGGGCTGATCAACTATCTAGGTTCACAGGAGCCCATGATGGAAAAACTGAAAGGGTGATCAACTGGCTAATTTCTAATACACCGGCCATCGACATCGATGAAACACCGGCGATCAATATAATGGAAATCGAAGAAGCAGAAGAAAACTGGATGACTCCAATGATAGACTATCTTCGAGAAGGAAAATTGCCGCTTGACCAGAATGAAGCTCGGAAGATAAAATATCGGGCTCCAAAATATACATTGGTAGAAGAAAAACTCTACCGGAGATCAGTATCAGGAATTCTTCTGAAATGCGTCTCTGAATCACAAACCACTGATATTCTACGAGAGGTACATGAAGGAGACGCAGGAAATCACAGCGGAGCAAGGGCATTGGCTTTAAAATGCCTCAGAACAGGTTATTATTGGCCTTCCATCAACAAGGATGCCGCTCAGTATGTCCAAAAATGTCATCACTGCCAAGTCCATGCTAATATATGTCATCGACCAGCAGAAAACATGCACCCTATACCGATATGTTGGCCTTTTGATCAATGGGGAATGGACATCGTGGGACCGTTCCCAGCGGCTAGATCCAAGAAAGCTTATGTCCTGGTCGCTGTAGAATACTTCAGCAAATGGATAGAATGCATCGCCCTTGCACGAATAACTCAATTCCAAGTGATCAACTTCCTATGGAAATTCATAGTTTGTCGATTTGGCATCCCAAGGATCCTAATTTCTGATAATGGAACCCAATTCGCGGGAAAACAGGTAATAGAATGGTGTTCGAAACTTGGGATTCAACAAAATTTCACTTCGGTCGGGCACCCTAGAGCGAACGGACAGACTGAGGTAGCAAACCGAGAAATAATAAAATCCTTGGAAAAAAGATTAGGAGCGGCCAAAGGAAAATGGCTCGATGAACTCCCAGGAGTACTTTGGGCTAATCGAACCACAGTCAGGAGCTCGACCGGGGAAACCCCATTTAGCTTGGTATATGGTTCAGAAGCTGTTATTCCTGTTGAAACTCTAATTCCAACACCAAGAATTGAAATGTACGATGATCAGGAAAATGAGAAGACAAGAGAAAATGATATCGATTTAACAGAAGCTTTAAGAGAAAAAGCCGCTGTACGTTTGCAAGTTACTAAAGCAAATATGGAAAAGGCATACAATCAAAAGGTACGCATCCGAACCTTCAAAGAAGGAGACCTGGTCTTGAAAAAGGTAGAAGTATCAAAACATGTGGGAAAATTACAACAAAATTGGGATGGACCTTACGTTGTCATTGTCGTAGGAAAGAAAGGTTCATACAAAATTGCACACTTGGATGGAACAGCCTTACCAAGAACCTGGAATGCAGTCAACCTTAGGAAATACTATGGTAAATAAATTTTAGCAGATTATGCTGTTTTATTTAATTAAGTTTTAATCTTTGTAATAAAGGCCTTAGCCTACAGTTCAATTATTAAAATTTTTTAGCAATTTTAAATATTAAGTCAAGATTGGGTATAAATCGATTGTTTCGGTAAACGCTCCGTGGAATAAAACTATAGCATTGGTTGAGATCGAGACACAAGGAGTTAAGTATACATTGACCCGCTCAATAAACACTCCTCGATCAAACCATACAAACGAGTCGAGTATAAATTGATCCGCTCAATAAACACTCCTCGATGAAACCATACAAACGAGTCGAGTATAAATTGATCCGCTCAATAAAAACTCCTCGATCAAACTATACAAACGAGTCGAGTATAAATTGATCCGCTCAATAAAAACTCCTCGATCTAGCAACAAACGAGTCGAGTACACATTGATCCGCTCAATAAAAACTCCTCGGTCAAATTTTCAACGATAAAAAGACTTTTGGTATAAAAACCTAAGTCTAGACGAAAGGAGTTAAGTATACATTGATCCGCTCAATAAACACTCCTCGATCCAACCATACAAACGAGTCGAGTATACATTGATCCGCTCAATAAAAACTCCTCGATCATTTACAACGATTAAAAGACTTTTGGTATTAAAAACCTAAGTCTAAAACAAAACGAGTCGAGTAAACATTGATCCGCTTAATAAACACTCCTGGATCTACTTATGATGATTAAAAGACTTCTGGTATTAAAAACCTAAGTCTAATCAAAACAAGTCGAGTAAACATTGATCCGCTCAATAAACACTCCTCGATCTACTTATGACGATTAAAAGACTTCTGGTATTAAAAACCTAAGTCTAATAAAAAAGAGTTGAGTATACATTGATCCGCTCAATAAACACTCCTCGATATATTTACGACGATTAAAAGACTTTTGGTATTAAAAACCTAAGTCTAAAACAAAAAAGAGTTGAGTATACATTGATCCGCTCAATAAACACTCCTCGATATATTTACGACGATTAAAAGACTTTTGGAATAAAAACCTAAGTCTAAATTATAAAGAGTTGAGTATACATTGATCCGCTCAATAAACACTCCTCGATATATTTACGACGATTAAAAGACTTTTGGTATTAAAAACCTAAGTCTAAAACAAAAAAGAGTTGAGTATACATTGATCCGCTCAATAAACACTCCTCGATATATTTACGACGATTAAAAGACTTTTGGAATAAAAACCTAAATCTAAATTATAAAGAGTTGAGTATACATTGATCCGCTCAATAAACACTCCTCGATCTGTTACAACGACTAAAAGGCTTTTGGTATAAAAACCTAAGTCTAAATTATAACGAGTCGAGTATACATTGATCCGCTCAATAAACACTCCTCGATCCGTTTTCTACGATCTAAAAGGCTTCTGGAATAAAAACCTAAGTCTAAATAAATACGAGTCGATTATACATTGATCCGCTCAATAAACACTCCTCGATCCGTTTTCTACGATCTAAAAGGCTTCTGGAATAAAAACCTAAGTCTAAATAAATAAGAGTTGAGTATACATTGATCTACTCAATAAACACTCCTCGATCTGTTCCTAACGATCTAAAAGATCTGCTAATACAACTAAGTCTTGAAGATGAATTGAGTATGAATCCTTCTACTCGGAAAATGTTCCTCATAAATAAAATTATGACAAAATCAACAAACAGGGAGAATGCAAGGGATAAAAGTAATATTTTATTCATCAAATCAGTTACATACAAAAGTCCTACATTACAAAGGTCTACATACTACTTAAACATCGTTACAATGGTTTAGATGAAATGATCCTATAGATCAGCAATCTTCACGACAATGTCCACGGAAACACCAATCTCCTCCCTAGTACCTCGTCGATTATGATAAACCACCTAAGAAGCATGCTGCTCAGGATGGTCGACTTCTTTGGTTCGACGACCAGGCTCTGAAGATCGACTGTTCTTCCAGACGAAATGAGCATTACCAGCCAAATAACCGGCAATACTCATTCACCCACAACAAGATACTGCTTCTACTTTAGGGGGTTGATTTTTACTCTAAAGCAGCATCTCTTCGGGGCCGTCGCAAAAGTGAAAACTTACCAGCACACCCCGGCGATCTATCAATCCGGAGGTAACTTTGAAGTGCGGCGGTGCCCGGTAAGTATGAACCCACCATGTGCAAACGGAAACCACGGACCTCAAACCCATGAAGAATAAAGTGGAGGCTATGTGGGACTCGTTAGTACAAGGTAGGATATTAATGGGACCTGTTAGTACAAGGCAGAAGAAATTTAAGCCACTCTGACAGTATGAATCGCGATAATGCGACTTTTTGAATATTATGGGATCTGAAGGTAAAGTAAAATCCAAGGAAACTGAGATCTCCATCCTTTTTGAGAAATTGCAAATGAAGTATGCAAATCACTTCCCTATTTATAGGGATAGACCTGAGCAATCTAACGGCTGAAATTTGATCAAGGGACGGAAATGCGACCGTCTGACTTCCTATAATTAATGCAAGTAAGTTGGAACGGCACTATCTAATCGACTCAACCAGTCGATAACAAAAGAAGCCGTAGATCGAAGCGATCAGCGAAATAATCCAAGCGGACCTAAAGGAACTCCGGACCAGAAAGGTCTGCACACTCAAAATAATAGTCGATCACCTGAAAACCTAGGATCCACAACGAAGACATGCAAGTTTAAACCGTTGTAAAAAGGATACTCGATCGTCTAGAAGATAAAAGACCAAACCATCCACCATACGAGGGTCGTCACTGCCTTATACGACATGTGGAGAGCCATTAACTTAGCCATACAAAAACTCCTTTGGAGTCCAAGAAATTTGACATGGAAATCAGGAGAATAGTCGTCATTATTCGAGACTACAGGAGAGTCACTGCCTAATATACCAAAGAATTGCTGAAGGAGGTCTAAACAGGTCAGATCTGGCCAAGACTTCTACATTTTCCAATTCCTCCCATATCAAAGAAATGATATAAGGGTATACTGATTGCTTTATTTGAGGAATATGGAACTCACATTTGGTACAGAGAAACATAGATTTTAGGAAGATACTTTGAGTGATATCCTCTCTATAAACTTGGTACTATGATAAGGAAAGCAGAATTCGACAGGAGGAATAAAATAGCCTCCTTATATAAGATATACATCACAAAAAGACAAATTTACAAGGCATGGATTGAACATCGACCAAGATGCTGAGCGTTCCTTAACAGCTATTCAATCGATTATCGATACGAATGAACCTACTATCTACATTTTGATGTACAACGTGATTCTGGATATAACCCAAGGGACTATACTGGGTTGATAAACAAAAATTTGATTAGCAGAGCAAACATTATATCATTCAGTTACTTAAATAGTGACCAAGCAAGATCAAGCTACCTTTTCTTTATTCTGGATATTCTCCGCAAAGATCAATATCGGATAAGTACGCTAATCTATGCTGATTATATCAAGATCATGATGATATATTTATGCATAACAGCAAACTGTGCATAACAAAATATATCTACAGAATAAAATTGATCAAGGCAAGGATCCGCCTACAAAAGATCATAGTTTCCAATTTAGTCGTTCTCCCAATAAAAAAAAAATTCAGCCCAAGCAACTACACAAAAAGTTGGGCACTTAAAAAAAAAAAAAAAAAGAGACAGTCCAAGGCCTGCCAGGTCCAACAAATCACTGAGAAGAGTTGTTAACAGGCCGACTAGCAGAAATAGTCCTCCGAGGAGTCAAGTTACCAGCAAACGCCATCAACTCCTCTTGACGCTTTAGATAACCGGCATCATAACCTTCCTCATAGGACCGCCGTTGAGACTCCTCTGCTAGGGCAGCAGCCTGAACCAAGTCACTTTTCTCTTTCTCCCAGACAAACTTTTCCTCTTGCAATTTTTTCAAATCATCATTGGCAAGCAGCAGCTGGAGAGTCTGCCCTGCGACCTTCGCCGACTCCGACTCCAAACGACGTTGGTAAGCTTCTTTACCATTCCACAGATCGTCATTTTGCACGCCCAGCTGGAGTGCAAAATATTTGGCCTGGAAAAGAAAAAGAATGAGAAAAACCTCACATTAACGACGCAGTCAAAATAAAAACAAATAAAACAATGAAATATTTATCCACCTGTTCGCATATCTTCACTAGCGACTGAACAAGGCGTACATTGGAAGTACCCTCAAGCTTCTTCAACTCTCCAGGCAAAATAGTGCTCAAACCTAAATCACAGGACAAAGCGTCGGGCTCAACAGAGCCCGGCGGATCACTAGCAAGAGAAACACCGTCGGAACGCGGAGTCGTCGACAGCATAATATCCTTAACCTGCTCAAGGATGCAACGATCGTCTAACGGATGAGGAGATTCCCTCTCGTTAGGACTAACCGAGGTTTCCTTCCCTGAAGCAAAATAACAGTTCGGCGACCAGACCTCGACTCACTTTTACCTCCAGAAGGCCCGCCAGATTCGAAAGAAGTAGTCATCACAGTAGTATCATGAAACAAGTAATCAGGAAAATCTTGAGAAATAGGCTGTGTTGAGGAGGGATTTACGAAGGAGCCTTCTTCAGCTTGGCCCCCGCTGACGACCGGGGCAGTAGAGGTAGAAAAAGGAAGGGTATTAACAAAATCCCCTCCATGAAACCCATACTCAAAAGAAGAAACTCCTGAAGAAACAGGTATATGGAAAAACTGCTCCACATTGGACGAATCCCCAAAAGCCACCCGACCAGGGGAAGGCCTATTTCCTACTTCTGTAGAAGAAGAAAAATTTGGTTCTACAAAAGACGAACTAATTACGGAAAAAGGCTCAGAAGGGATAACAGGAGTGTCGATCACCGACCTAGTTATTAAAGACGAACGAGGAGGTTCCATCGAGGGCCCCTCTCTTCGAGATTTTTTAGGTCTGGAATCCCTAGCGCCCTCACGGGAAGGTCGTTTCGAAGTATTGCCAAAAAGATTACTCATGATCGGATTGTTAAAAAGTACAAAGTAAATATCGAGAAAGTTTATCGACTAGCCAAGGAAAAAGTATTCTATTAGAAGAGACGAGTATAACGGTAAATGCCAAGTCAAGTTTTTACCTTTTATATTTATACTACACGAAAAGACGCGACAGACCTAAGGAAAGGGCGCGAAATACTGAAGATAGCCTTGGAATAAACAATAGAATTTGAAACGAGATACGCATAATGATTACGGCGAAGTTAATGACTAGTCTGAATTATTACATCAGAACATGGAAGGACGCAACTGTCAGAATACGAAACGTTTATTTCAAAGGGATGAAAGGGTAAATTTACAATTAAACCTACTGGTAAAAAAATTACAAAAGATTATTTCAATAGATCGATATATCACATAGTTTGGTCGCTATCTGGAATCTTCTGTTCACTACCGACGTCCTTTTCCTCGGCTATGCCAATATCTTCTTCTTCTTCTTCATCTTCTGGATCGATGAAGGTGTTGTCGAGCTCATCATTGATATCTGAAGGAGGAATTGGCAATGGTTTTCCGAACTCTTTGACAAGGTGTGCCAAAGGAAAATTTTGATATACAACATCTGGAAGTTCGGAAGGAGAGTATACTTCGCCATAGCGGTTCAATCGAATATATGCCGCTTTAAAGTATTCCTTCCGACGATCATCTATCATATCGAAAGCGACCAACTGATGGATTGCCTTCTTGAACGTATTTTCTAAGAGCGGACCGACCATTTGATTTACCAGCGCCGTATGAACGGGAGAATTGAGGAATTCACGAATTACTTTCTCGTCGGGATTCCGGCCGTAACGATCCCTAAGTCCACTGAGAGGAATATCCCTATCATACTCCTCTAAAGAGGCTTGAAGACTTGACACTTGAGATTCCAACTCGCTGATCCGAGCAGTACTTTGAAACTGGAACTCCTCTAACTTTTTAGCCATTTGATCGGCTTGCTCTTGAGCACGGGAAGTCTCCAGGACCCTGTTCATGATCTCCTGATCTTCGGTCCCCGTAGCCCTAGTCTCTACAACCGGAACGGAAGAAGACGTTGATGGGCCTACCTCTGAACCAGAGGACTTATGAAGTAAAGCTTTGTTTTTCTCATCCAGAAACTCACATTGTTGTTTCCAGAGAGCAGTCTTCATAGGTATATGAGGCTAAGCAAGTCTTAGTCTGAAAAAGTAAAGGGGAAAAACAAGAAATAAGTTAGCAAGCTAAAAATATCTTCGAAGAAAAATATCCTATAAAGCAAGCTTAAAAGGAGTTTACCTTTTCAGCATAAAGAGAAGCTCGCTGAAATTTCTCCAGAGGGTCCTTCCGAAGAAGCTTATTCAGATCATGAGTAAAAACCCCAGATAAAAGAACACGAGTCGCCTTATTGACCGCATTCGCGCTCTCATCGTGGACAAGAGAATCTTTTTCAGAATAACCAGCGGCTCTCTTTCCCTCTAAATGATCTTCGATCATTTCAACCAAAGTAGGTTTCGGATGATTGTCGCCGAGTAAAGAAAGATCGTTACCAGAACGACCATAATAGCTCCTTTTTCTCCCTACCGGATTATCATTAGGATGAGGCATCGACCAGCTGCGACATCCACGAATTCCCAAGGATGTTCTAAGCTGAAGGGGGGGATAACCAGATCCAGTCCCTTGACGAATAGGGGAATCTTGGGAAGAATATGGAGACTCCTCTCCATTCTCCTCGGACTCATGACTCAACTCCAGCTTTCTCTTCCGAGACGCTCTCTGCTCGATCGGGACGTTCTCTATAGATTTGGAGGATTTAGACAACACCATTTTTCCCCTTGAAGAATGTCGGGAATTTTCTACCATATGAGCTGAAAAAGAAACATGATGAAAGTTAGTTTCTCTATATAGAAGGTATCATCACAACACTAAGTTAAAGTGAAACGCTTACCAAGTGATTCAGATGATGAACTGATTGGAAAAGTATGAGCACTCAATCCCGCTTTACGAAGGAAAGCTTCCCCAATCAGAAGAGCACTCTGATATTTGTTGGCACGCATAGCGGGGATTTCACCAATAAACTGAGCATCATCAGGAATGAGTTCGCCAGTAGGCAGGCGACCTCCGAGAACCCAATTAGAAGCATGATCCCACGAGAAGGGCATGGTCGAACCATCCGCCAAACGAAGATGAGATGGGGGACGAACAAAGAAGAAATGAGATTTCCAACAAGGGTTGCTAGAAACGGGGGGATCGAAGATTGCTCGACTAGGCCTCTGACTAGCGAAGAAATATCCGCGATTGGAAGAACTTGAAATATTGAACCGAAAAAGTGGCATAAAGTTACGAAAAGAAGGTTTGAACCCTTTTGCGGTCATCAAGACAGAAAAGCAAACCATGAAGGCCACAGAATTCGGAACTAATTGTGTCAAGGACACACTGAATATTTTTAGAATATCAAGAAAGAGGGGAGACAACGGAAGACGCAGACCGCTATTAAAATGGGCCGTGTAAAAGGCTCGACATCCTTCCGGTGGAAATGTGACCCTATCAGAAGGAGAAGGGAGAATTATCTCAGAACCCTCCGGGAAATATTTGGCATAATTATTCACAATCTCCGGAAAAGTGTCCACCGTATAAGCACAAGCCAGGTCCTCAATTGGTTCAGAAATTTGAGGAGTAGTACCTTTGCCCTTTTTGGCTCGGGCAGCGACATCTGTATCAGAAAGGATCTGAACCTTAAAAGTGTCTTCAACAGGAACGACAAATTCAGGAACTGCAGTTTGTTCGCCCGAAAGATTAGAATGCAACTCCTCCTCGTTATTAGGAGCGACATTCTCCCTAGAGGAAGAAGAAGATTTTCTTAAAGAAGCCATGTTTTCAGATCCTCGAAGGATATAAGTCGTTAGAAGAAAAACTTTATATGATGAACGACTAAGCAAGAAAATGACTACGAACTATAAGGAACTATAAAGGAGAAATGACAAACTCAATAGTCACCTATTTATACTGAAAAGAGAAAAGACGTTTCGAACTCGTCACAAATAATCACATTCCCGCCAAAAACGGAAGAAGATCAAAAGCCTCCCCGAAAGGATGCGTGGCGATTCGTAATTGGAAAGAGAAAACGACTATCTATGATACGTAGCACTCTTTTCCTTACTTAAGATTTTTTCCCACAGGGTTTTTTCTTAAGAAAGGTTTTTAACGAGGCACCATTCATAGAAGATAAACAGTCGTACAAAAATATCTACTTCTACGAGCTTCTATTATCTATACGCTCGAAGAAGTGAGGGAGTACTGATGGGGGCTATTTCGTACCCCTTATAATGTACGGATTGACTGAAGAACAGAAGATCGGTTCGACCAAACAAGACAGTTCGGGATCATCTTATCGACCCGTCCGAATACAGCTCGCTTCGACGAGAAGACTACAATCCGGACTCAAGAAGGATATTTGGGCCAAGTCCTATTAGGATTATATTTCCTTGTAACGCTAGGTTTAGTATGATATAAATACCTAGTCAATCATTGTATTAGGGATCTGAACTCTTAACCCCTTAATCACAAGCCAAATACTCCATTGAATTCTGCATAAACGGCGGAATTCACTATTATTCAATAAAAGAAAGAGCTTTCTCTTCATATTTGTGTTATTCTTACGTTGGTTACATTAATTACTTGTTGTTCTTACGAAATTGCTCTTCCTTGAGATTGATCCATCCTGAATAAAGTAACAGAGCCCTATAAATCATATATATATTGAGAATCCCCAATATCACAATTTTACTGATACAATTAACCCGACAAAATCCGGTTAAATCAATTAGCCAACCCGAAAATTGCTAATTATTTATTTTCCATCTTTATTAATTAACAACATTAATTAATAACATAATTAATTTGATAATCCAATTAATTAATTAGATATTCCAATTAATAACTCTCTTCTTTGAATTAACACTTTAATTCATGAACTTTGATTTAACTACCTTAAACCAATTATTTCTTTTTATGACTGTCACTGTCCAACTGTATTGTGTGTGACCATCTGGGTTCACCATCAATTGGCAGCAGGCCCTCGACTTTCGTGATTTAATTAATGAGCAATTAATTGCTCCGATCAATTAAACACTTTTAAATGACCACTCCAGAATTAATCTCCCTTATTAATTCAAGAGTACCCACACTTCATGGTCGATGTCTAGCCACAAGCCCATGAAGGCCAACTTCAGGTGAATTGATATTTTTGAACCTCACCTCTTATAAATGCCATGTACATACGGTCCTTCTAAAGACTAATTTCCCGACCGAGACCTAGGGGGTGTGAATTGATCGGAACCTCTAATTATCTCGATTCTGTACTTTCTAATTCTGGATAATAATTCCAGTGTGACTGCTAAATTTGGAAACCCCTTTCCAAATCCGTCACTGACCATGGCCATGGGTTTCTCGGAACATATTATTTAAGAACGTACATGAAATTCTCCCACCTTATCAGGATGAGTCGATAGATAATTTTTTAGTACTAACCACTCGTGTACACAACTGTACGCACCCAACTTAGGCACTTTATGGTCAGGCTACGTGACCAGTACCTAAATCTAAGTACGCACACTCATGCACCGAATTCTCCCTAGCACCTCAAGTCTAAGGACTAAATCGTACACTATTATAAGCCTTGAGAAACATCCCATCACCGATATGCGACATGCGCTTCCACAATGGGATTCTCTGTTCGGGTCGTTCGATGCGTTCGATCTCCTATCGAACCACCTAGTCATATGCACTGACATCAAATGTCTTATTCATGAAACTCTACAAATTCACTCCATGTGAATCATGCATAATCGTACAAGTCTTAGCGATTCCGAACCCGTCTCGTTCGGAATCTATGACTTGGAACGTGTTTTAAGATCACGATCTTTAGAGACTGTTTCATGATTGCACTCAATACCGAAATGAATCGTCCCATAGTCTAATGTGACCTTAGGATTTCATCCTGTCGCTTAGATACGTTCGCGAGAGATGAAGTTGGCCATTGTTTAATTTACGTACTATAAATAAACAGGTGTATTAATTATAAACCATAAGAAAATAATCCTCTAACAAGCTAATTAATATTGGCTTGCTGGGCTCTATCCTATCACACGACTGATCTTGATGCACTTGTTGACTGGATCATACAAGTTGTAACCCTTTGATGACTGATTATATTTCATAAACATATACTTCTTACTTTTGTTGTGCATTTGGAACATGCATATCTGCGATGCTTCCAAACACTCTTTAATTATCCACGCTTTGGCTTCTTGAGGTGTTTTATCTTGAACTTTCCTCATCGGACATCTATTTGACAATTATACGACACAATCGACTACATTTACCTATAACTATTTTGATAAAACCTTGCTCTACAGCATGCTTCGAACCATGTTCACAATCGAATGGTTCTTTTCTCTCAGCAACTCCAGTTTGCAGAGGTGCATATTGGGTGGTAAAGGGATCGGCGGATACCATTTTCTTCACAAAATATCGTGAATGCCCTCAATGTAAATTCACCCCTCGATCAAATCTCATCATCTTGATCTGATAACCACTTTGCTTCACCCCCTCGATCAAATCTCATCACCTTGATCTGATAACCACTTTGCTTCTCAACTGAAGCTTTATACCTTATGAAAACTATAAAATTCCTCTTACTTCTTTTTCAAATCCACCCAGGTTTCGACTGTAATCATCAAATAATGTCAAAAAATGCATGTTATCTCCAAACAAAATAGTTCGATGGGGCCACACACGTCAGTGAGGATCATCTCCAACGGTTGTTGGGCCTTGACAAAGACATCGGGAAACATTGGCGATGTTCTTTGCCAACTAAACAACCTTCTCACAATTTTTTAGGATGGTCAATCGATGGCAATCCAGTGATCATATTCTTCTCCGATAACATCATTAATACTATCGAAGTTAAGGTGTTCTAGCCTAGCATATTTTCATTGTTGATCAATTCATCGATCTCAACAAACATGTGTCTCTTTCGACACCTGTGATTTCTTGGGACCTGTGTCAAGGTACCACAATGATTCACTTGTTTCCATCGAAGTCTTATGTGCCACGAAGGCAGTGCTTTCAATATCTTTCTTTTCTTCCTTAACAGAATGAACTTTGTTTTCTTCTTCAGGCTTATCGAGGCAATCATTTGAAAGATGTCCATATCGATTGCAATTATAACATTTGACAGATTTCTTATTATGTTGTTCAGAGTAACATCCTCGGCTTCTACATCTGCCTTGGCTTCTTCATGACCAAAATGTTGGCTCGATTTGTTACTTTGATTAGTCTAATGATCTCTACGGCCTCTACTGCGTCCACGACCATTATTACGACCACGTTCACCACGACCTCTATTCTTATATCGACCAACGTCATGTTCGATATTCGTTCTAGCTTGTAAAACTTGTTCAACAGGCTCTTTGTTTCTTCGTTTGATCTTTTATTCGTGAACTTGTAATTTCCGGTAAGTTCATCGATTGTCATGGCAGAAATTTCATTGTCATAGATTGCCACTACAACATGATCACATTTTTGGTTTAAAGATCGAAGGATCATTTCAACCATTCGATTATCTTTCAATTATTTGTCGTTCTTTTCATTTGATTAGCAACTGGCACCACTCGTGTCCCATAATCAAAGACTGATTCAGATCCCTTCATCAATAGGGATTTGAATTCTCCTCTGAGAGTTTGAAGGCGAATCATCCTTACTTTCTCAATTTCTTGGAAACTATTCTCAAGGATTTCCCATGCTTTAAAAGCAGTGGTGGCTTCATCGATTTTTTCGAAACCTCTATCATCCACACTTACTTGAATTAGTGAAAGGGCCTTTTAGTCTTTGGATTTTGCTTCCTTCAAGGCCTTTCTTTGTGGTTGAGTTCATGTAGCCAAATTTTCTGGCTCTTTATACTATTCTTCTACGGCATCCCATACATCTTGTCCATCAAGATATGTATTCATTTTGATACGCCCTCGTTCATGGTTATCTTTTGTTACTTTTGGAAATGAAAATGCTCCACTCGTGCTTGCCATATTGATTATAGATCATAACCCTTAATTGGTTATTTGTACTTGTGGTTAAACGTATCATGGCTCTGATGCCACTTTGTTGGGTGCAACGGAATGTAAATAAATTACAAATAACCAAATATCACAATTAAATCGAGGAGTAGGGAAGAGTACCGATGAAGCAACCACATATGCAGATCGATACAGAGAAATTAAATCACACAAGAAATCTCGTAGAGGAGGAAATTGAATAAATAAAAATACATTAATTATTACTCTTTCAATTTTTCACTACACAAAAGAAATAACTTTCTAAAACTCTAACTCTAACACTACTCTGCTTTTCTCTGTCTAGACTACTTTATTTCTCCACCACACATACATAGAAATTAAATCACACTCTACACAAGAAATCTCAAAGAAGAGGAGATTGAATGAATAAAAATACTTCAATTAATACTCTTTCATTTTTTCTCTACACAAAAGAAATAACTTTCTAAAGCTCTTACTCTACTCTACTTTTCTATGCCTAGCCTACATTATTTCTGCATACAACTTTTCTTCTTAAGCTATTTTTTCTACTTCTTTTCTACATATGAATTGTGAAGGGGGGCTCTTATTTATCGATTTAGAAGTCCTATCTCTAAGGAGCTAACTCACAATTTAAATTCAAACAGGAAATATTCTTTTCTTATCTCCAACTATAAGACTTGGTCAATCCTATCTACTAAATCAAATCTTCAAGATCACCTATTAGATTGAATTCAAATTTCAAACTCAA
The DNA here is from genome assembly GCA_003313485.2 of Penstemon barbatus. Taxonomy (NCBI): domain Eukaryota; kingdom Viridiplantae; phylum Streptophyta; class Magnoliopsida; order Lamiales; family Plantaginaceae; genus Penstemon; species Penstemon barbatus. Next base: position 16,566,478 of record CM064883.1, on the reverse strand, counting down.
ACAGATCCTGAGTTTGTAGGTTTAGATGTATGGGGCTTTGTATTAATTCTTGTTTTATTGACATGATTCATGTCAAATCTCGATGTCTATCAGTTTGGACAAATAGTTATCATAGTTCATTTCGTACTTTACATGTTACAACTGACTAATGTTGTACCCTATAATTACACTAGATTTGCTGATGATTTGGTGGAATCATCGAATGGTACATTGTACTTTAGCGTGGCAAGCACAAAATTTGGCCTACACGATTGGCAACTTGACGTACTAGAAGCAAAGCCTCACGGGCAGCTACTAAAATATGATCCTTCGTTAAATGAGACATCTATTGTTCTTGATAATCTTGGTTTTGCCAATGGTGTTGCTCTATCTCGAGATCAAGATTACTTAATCGTTTGTGAATCGTGGAAGTAAGTAACATTATTTTAGATCATTAATATTTTGGTGCTTTAATTTAGTTATAATTAACTAATGAGACTTAGTTTTTGATCAGATATAGGTGCTTGAAATATTGGTTGAAAGGAGAATTCAAAGGGAAAACAGAGATTTTCATAGATAATCTTCCTGGTGGACCTGATAACATAAAACTTGCTCCGGATGGGTCATTTTGGATTGCTTTGTTAGAGGTACTTTACACAAAAAAGTTCATTAATTTAATTCAGTATACGTTTGCGTTATAAAAACAAAATAATATTTTTAACAAAATATTCCACAAATATTTTTAACTTAAGATATAAAAACAAAACAATCTTGTATATTAACTCTAACAATATCAGATTATAGAAACATAGAAAACAGTAAGAATACTTACTTGGATTAAATTCATCCAACAAACAAAGTGCCAAATTAAAGACTAAGACTTGCAAATAGCAACGAACTTAAGATAATATTTTCAGGACCACCACGGTGCACGAAGCTGGATACCCGGTACTCTCCCTAAAAATCAACATAATTTTTTTAACAAGAAAACAACAGATTAATTTCTAATGATTGCAATAATGGAATGTTGGAGTTTTATGTGGGAATGAAATAAATAAATGTAAGAGATATGTCTATTCGGTTCAAAGAGGTACCATTTGGACCGAAATATTGTGTCCCTTTCCAAGAGACATTTATGCATCTATAAATATAAGACAGAATCGGGCCAATTCTGCGTCAATATGATTATTAACTAAAAGGAAAAATACTATTCCAAAATTTCTATTTGTTCAAGTTCATCGTGGGTTCATTATTTGTGCAAATAATGAACAACAGACTGTTGTATCTTGGGAGACTACCGGAAATCAAACTGTATGCACCGAGGCAGCCCCGAAAATATTGTCTTAAACCAATTTGTTTCGGCATGCTTCAGTCTCATTTCCAGTTTTCTTATATTGATTGAAGTGTTTGGTTTATTTCGTTTCAAGTAACTATTTCTTATTAGTTTTTACATTGATGTATAATCTAATTTTATTAAAGTTAATATATGTTAGATTATCTATATTTGTTCTATGATAAGATTTAAATTAGAAATATTTTTTTGAAATATCCAAATATACAGATTGTTAGACACCAACATGGAATACATAATTGATGAGATTCTGCCTTCTATTTATATAAGCAAAAGTTTTATCTATTCGAACCGAACAAACATAACCTTACTCTCAATTAATCTCATTCACGTGTAAAACTAAAAATTTGAACCAACAGGTGATTGGTCTAGTGGAAAGGACTAGTCACTACAAAGTAGCGGACTCAGGTTCGAATCCTTGTTGGGAGAGGTTCCCACTTTATGTGCCCGACGTGCCCAAAGGGATTAAACCCTTGGGAAACCAAAAAAAAAAAACCAAAAATGTGAGACTTGTCATTCTTTGCAAGTTCTGATTTTGCCTTTTGTGTTTGTGATGTAGATAATCCCAAGCAAGCTGAGATTTGTGCATACTTCGAGAGCATTGAGATACTTTGTAGGGGCATTTCCTAGATTGACAAAATGGGTAATAAGTTGCAAAAGGAAAGCAATGGTGGTGAATGTAGGGATTGATGGAAGAATTATAAGAGGTTTTGATGATCCCACAGGCAAGGTGATGGCCTTTGTAACATCTGTACTGGAATATGAGGATCATTTGTACTTGGGAAATCTTCACTGTGATTTCATTGGAAAGCTACCATTGATTAATTCATTGACGTAGCCGAGAAAGAGGAGAAAAAGAGCACTTCACTCCCCTGTAATCTTACTGACATTTTTATATGTGGTACTTTACCCCTTGTATTATGATAATACGGTAGGTTACCCCGTGTGTTTTGATAAAATGTGGCAATTTATCCCTCTGTCTTATGATAAATGTGGTAATTTATCTCCTATGTTCCAAAAATACTTTTCATATCCAATCTTAATTTCGCAAGTGAGTTACACTCTCCGACTGAAGAAGGTAAGTTGCTACTTTAATTTTTTTTCGTAAAATGCTTCTTTTCAATTCAAAGGGAGGTGAACATTATGCATTTTATTGGGATAAATTGACATTAGCTAATAAAAATGAATTGCATCACATAATTAAATTTTCATCGTAGAAGTAGTTGTTTTTCACTGTATTATTTGTTGTCATATGTTTTGTTTCTAAATAATATTAGGTCTAATTAATTCTTTATCAAAGCACTATTTAGCATATTAAGTGAGCATCTTTTTCAGTAGAAATTTTGAATTTTGGACCATGATTTCTTTTAACTTCAATTATAAAATGGTCGTGTTTAATCAGATCAAGTTTTTCACAATCCTGACTTTCGTGAGACAAGTCTCTCTATAGAAAAGCAAAACTTAGGGTCTTCTTCCATCGACAACTGTTCTCGATGGTTTGGTCACCCATCCACGGCCTTTATCGCCACCGTTTCAGTTTTTGCTTGAAGTTTTCTTCTCTTTTCTCCTTCAATTTTTAAATGTCTATTTTCATCTTATTTTTCAGATCCTAATCTATACCACTCCGTTTTTGATGAGAGTGTTTTGGTAGAATGGTTTATTAATGTCGTATGAGATGTTTAGGTGATGGTTACTTAACACTTCTCGCCAATGTGAAGATCGACAGGTCAATCAAGCCTTTCCTCGATTTATATGAAGGGATCCTAACCTGCAATCAAAGAGAACTACGTCACGTTAATGCCGGTGGTGACCCGGCGATAACCCTCCGATGCTAAAGTAAGTATCGATATGTGAGATCGGAATGGGTAATTAATGCTTGGAGAGTGTGTACCGTCACTGTATTTATGAGGGCTATTTATAGTTTTCGTTCGGGTCACCGGGTCGGATCTTGATTGGACATCTTGAATACCGTGGGCGGGTCATGATACGACACTTGGATCTGGGTTCTGACCCGAATTATTCAGTCTGACCCTGTTACGAAGAGGGGTTCGATGTGCCGTAGGTCCATAGGACGGAGGTCGATGTGTTATGAGTCGATTCCCTCGATAGGTGCTTATTTAAGGTAGCCGAGGTAGCTGTCTCAAGGATATCGACGATCGACACCGAGCGATTATGACGAAATATTGACAATCGACCTCATATGACGTTATGACGAAGACTTGGTACATCAAGAGTCCCCCAAGTTCTAGAGTTCGAGTGAAGGTCGAATTCTGGAAGTTTTAATTGGTTTTGTTTTAAATTTTATGTACATGTATTAGTGGTAGTCCCCCAAGTTCTAGAGTTCGAGTGAAGGTCGAATTCTAGAAGTTTTAATTTTATGTATCCACTCGGGTTCTGGAAGATTCATTATTTGTTCATCATACTTCACGCCAAATGTCACTTCATGTCTTGGCGGCAATTTTAAAATTTAGGGTGGGAGACAAAACGTCGCACCCTTTTAAGGGAGGAAGCTGAAGCGTCGCGGCTTTTGAGAGGCTTTCCTATAATTTTAAATGAGCGGTAGTTTTCTTTCTATATATAGGTCATTTTTACCGTAAGGCGATTTCATCCTTTCAGTGAAATTTCGTATATCCTCGGAGCTTGTTCTCGAATCCTCAGTAAAATATTTTTCGTCTCGGAGTTCGTAGTCGATAATTTCATTCTTTTTAAATTATCGAAGAAGATGTCGACCGATATACCTTCAAGCCCGGATAGCGCTCATGTGGACTCAGTTGTCGACGAAGTGTATAAAGAACAGATCGGGAACCCCGAAGCCACGGGAGGAGGAGACGATCAACCTATCGGGGTAGAAGGGGGAATCGAGGAGTCCGGTGATGAGGAGGATCCTAAGAATTATCAAACCGTGGAGGCGTGTTACGAATTCGAAGCCGGTAATCATAAAAGACCTGTGGGGACGATGCTGTCGGATTTCTCAATACCCACGGGTTGGACCTTGGTTTCCCCTGGTGAGCACAATAGGATGCATGAGCCTCCGGCCGGGGCTTTGTCCATTCATGAGGCCTCGATGGAGGGTGGGTTCCGGGTGCCGATAGCTCCAGAATTGGCCGAGATTTTGAGAAGTCTAGGTGTTCGTCCGACACAAATAGTGCCAAATGGTATGTCGATGATCATCTCATTCATTGTGGTAGTGAAAGCCTTCAAGCAACGTGCCTTTTTTGCGAATTTTTGGTACCTATTCAAGGTGAGCGAGTCGCCTAAGTCAGGTATAGGCTTCTACCAAGTCAAATCTCGAGGGAACAGGAGTTTTCTGACCAATATAAAAAGTTCCCATGGTAAAGGGTGGAAATCTAGGTTCGTGTTTCTCACTCCTCCGAGAGGTCAGACCTTGAATGTGACATCTCCTTGGCGTGTCGGTCCTATTGTGGCCGATAAACCTCCGAGACCACATTTTTCGCAGAAGTTCGTAGAAATCCTTCGCAAGTATAATCTCGATGTTACCAAACTTATTGTGGAACCTCGCCTTCGGGCCTGCGGTCTGTCGCAGTCGAAGAAAAAAGCTAGTGATCCGAGCTTGGGTAAGACGTAACATGTTGAAATTGTATTCGAGTAATATTTTTTTCTGATTGATGTTTTCCTGTAGATAATATACTTCTGGGAACTTTAGTTCCGCCGAAGGGGATCAAGCGAGTAGTATTGGAACAGGAGAGTGCTCGTTTTTGGAACCAATGCTCGTCATCCCGAAGTCGACAAGGCTGTGATGGGCAGGGCATGTCGACTGAAGGGAACCCTGATACTCGGCGTGATGAGATTAGGTTGGGGAAAAGACCTAGGATTGAAGTTGAGGCCGAGGCCCCCCCTGTCGTTGATCCGGTTGATCTTCCGACAGGGAAAAAGGTGAGGAGTGCCGAGTATGAAGGGGTGGATCTCGGGTGGGAACTTTCTGCGTGGCTCAAGTCGGAACTCAACCATCCGGCCCGATTAGGTGAAGATACCTCTGTACTCCTCTAGATTTCCTTGATACCATCCTTTGCGACCTTCATACATATCATCTATCCACGAGATCAGAGATTTTTGTCAAAGTTCTCGCTTCAGGAAAATGTACATTATGGAGGTCGGATGATCGTCGGGGTAAGTAATCTTCTCCACAAATAGTAGTCTTCTTGTCTACTTCTCTATTCTCAAGGTTAGGTGTGTCAATTTTACAGGTGATGCTATATTTGTTCCATGGCTATTATGAAGCTGAGCTAGCACAGAAGGAACTGGCCAAGTGTAAAGAGGAACTGGCGAAATGCAAGAAAGAGCATGTGGAGGCTCTGAAGATCAGGGATCAACAGCTCGAGGATGCTACGAGGCAACTAAGCTTGGTGACAATAGAGAACGACAAACTCCACAGCGGTTATCCCCCGGAGGCTAGAGTTGTAACTTCCGAGCAGAGACTGGAGATTGCTAGGGAGTTCGTCGAGTCTCCAGTTTTTAATTATCTCACCGATGCTAGGATGGGTGAGGAGTTGATACCTATGCACGAGAGGACGATTGCTCAATGTGCGGATAGAGGTTTCCTGACGTCTAACTTTGATCCTGAAGCCATTGGTCCCGCGCTGAACGAGGGATGTGAAGTCGATGCTAGTACTGTGGAGTTGGAGTCGGAAGAAGTTGTTGCCGAGCCCATGAGTTCGGAAAATTGATACCCGAGGACAAGGAGAACAAGGATGATTCGACATGTATTTTCTTTCCTGGATAAGATTTTAGCATATATTTTGTAATCGATTTTTGTAAACGGTCGTCGAGACTTATGAACTTTTGTAAATCCAGCGGTCGCTATCAACTAAATATGTTCATTAATTTTGTTGTTTTTGCAATTAGTTTATTGGGCGAATTTCGAGGGAGCTTGATGGGCCTTTGAATAGCTATTTGTGCATTTTTTCTTCAACCGCCACGTCTTTTTAAATATTTTTGAAAGAGCACGCTTTTTGGATGTGTGTGTTTATAATTAGGCCTCCTCTCATTCACTAATTATACTTCAAAGTAGCATTTTAATTGGAGCGAGGTCGTTGGAGCCGCTATTGATTGAGTTAAGCAGTCGTTATCCTAGTCGAAGTTTTTCGTTCAACTTAGGTACCTCTTTCACCTTTTTCTCTCTCTATGTCAAATCATTCATTGTCCGTTGGTAGCGAGTCTGTCGGTGAGGGACAGGGTATGTCTGTGGGGTCGATAAAGTCGCATTTCGACATCCCTTTTAAGGGGCAGCATCATAGCCCTCTCTCTGCTTAACTATTGAGCGTTATTTAGTCGGTACTGAAAGATGTCGTTCCATCGAGTTCTACATCGGAATGATATCGTACTACTGAACGATTTAATACAATGTCGGCCACTCGTTTACGTTTGTCGGCTGAGTTAATTTTAACTATTGGTCCCAAGTGGTCAGATGAGGTCTAGAGGGGGGGGGGGGGGGGGGTGAATAGACCTCTGAAAATTTTTGAACTTAAAAACTTTTCAGTCTTCTGTCAGCAGACTAAGCTGATGAAGAACAGTAAGATTACTACGCCGATCAAGAACAAGTCTAGAACAACAGAGTGACCACTCTTCTTATAAATACTTAGCTGTTTTACAACAGAATAGTTTTCTTAAGAGTTTACTTGCAGCGGATGTTTGAAAGTGATTTTCACAAGTAGACTAAGTTCTTAAAAAGATTTTATCCCCAGTTTTGAAACTCCTTATAAAATATTTTAATGATTCAAAGTGTTTAAATATGCAATCTTTAAAATATGCAAGAAAACTTGAATACAAGATAACACAAAGAATTTTTATAGTGGTTATATGGATAAAAATCCTTTAGTCCACTCTTCCAGATCACCTAGATTATGGGTTATACTATAATCACACAGATTACAATATTTCTCCACTTATACCTAGACAACAAATGAAAAGGCTATAAGCTCACAATAGAAAATCACTAAGAAATTCTACTCTCTGAAGTTTGATCACTCACAAAGATGGATCACTACTTCTCACAACACTCATCTATTACAAGATCACTCAGATCGTAATTTTCTGTTTTCTTCAACTAGGTTTCTGTCAACAGATGACTTCCACCAGACGAGTGAGCTGTTGAGCTTCTTGAGACTTAGATAAATTTCTGCTTCGAATGCAAAATCTCAGATGTTGTTGTGTGTCTCGCTCGTTGAAATCAGCTCCTTTTATACTTGAATTTGAAAATAAGACCGTTGAAGCAAATCAAATCTTCAAATCCATAGCCTTAGCCCGAAATTAGAACGGTAACCTGCTACAGTACCTTTTCTGCTGTACTTTCCTGTAGCTGCATTAAATGCACTCTTCTGATCCGAGAGTTAATTCCAATCATTTGCCATTACTACCCTTCTCTTCCAGCATTTATTACACTTGGGGCATTTATTACCGTTGAACTAATTTCTTGATCTCTTATACTCTGCTGATCAAACGACTCATCTGATAGGCACTCTGCTGATCAAATACTGAACTAATCTGATTTGACTCGGCTGATGACCTACCCTTCTGTTTGCTGTTTCAGCATGAGATCACTATTCTTCTGGGCTTTGAACTTTGAACTCTTCTGATATCTTCTTTTACTTGTTCAAAATTCTTCTAAGGGAACTAAGCTTCCATACTTAGCTGATTATGATGTTTTGGAAATCATCAAAACCTTCCCTTAATTACTTGTCTTCTTTGCACTTCATCTTCATCTTCATCCAACAATTTCCCCCTTTTTGATGATGACAAAACTTCAGCTAAGTACCTGTACCTAAACTAAAGTTTTGATCCTCAAAAATTTCTGAGATAGAAATAGTCTGTTGGATTAAAACTTGCAATTTTATAGATATTGAGAAGTGTTACATATTACAAGTTTGTTCAGATGAGTTGTGCAAAAAAAAAATTACAAGGAGATACATAAGTAAATTAAACAAGACTAGTCTACTAGCTTGTCTTCTTCTTTCTTGTCTTCTTTATCTTCCTTGTTCTCTTCTTCTTCTTCAGTAGGTTTGGAAGTTTCAGCTTCCAAATCTTCAGAGAATTTCTGCTTTAACAGCTCTAACTTTTTCTGTTTGACATCAGGGTCAAGCTGTTCTTCAGCTGAATCCTTAGCAGCAGCTATTTCCTTATCAGACTTAGCCTTTGCTTCAGCTTCAGTTTCTTCAAAAGCTTCACCTTCTTCTTCTGTGATCTTCTCATTTGTTGATCTGCTTGTGCCTTCATTTTCTGCATCATTCTTTTCATCATCATTAGCAGATTCTTCTAACACTTCTGTTCTTTCAGCAGATGATGCCTTATCTTCCCTTTCTTCCCTCAGTACCCTATCTTTCCCCTTTTTGTCATCATCAGCAGGGTTGATTTGATAATTTGGTAAGATTGGGGTGATCAGAAGTGAATCACATAGAAGCTTGATGTTTTCTTCCATAGCATGCATTTGAGCTTGTTGTCGTAGTTGAGTTGCTCCAAATGCATCTAGTTGAGCTTGTTGTCTCAGTTGATTGGCTTCAAAATCATCCATTCTTTTGAGAACAGCTTCACCTTGGTCACCTAGCTGAATTTGAGTTGCCAGAATCTAATCAGCAGATGCCTTGAAGTCTCTCATCATATTATCTAAGGTTTCATCCTTAGCTTGGATGGGCAATTCAACCGTTTCTGTAATATCTCTCCAACCGGCAGCTGTGCTTTGGGTTCTTCTTCTGATAATGTCCATGTCTTGATAGACAGATTTGACATTCTGAGCAGTATCTTCTATCAGATAGATTGGAACAGCAGCAGCTTTCTGATTTGCAGTTAACTTCTCCTCTATTTCCTTCATTGATTTTGATATCATTTGTTGAATATAATCCAACAAGGATGTCTGCTGTAAGTTCTGAGAAGTAGAAGCAACTTCAATTTGAGTTGGAGGTAAGGCAAGAACTTCATTTTCAGTGGACTGTTCCTCTGCTTGAGTTGACTCTTTTGTAGTCTTTTCTGCTGACCCAGAAGCAATCTCTTCTTCTATGGTTTCATCAGCCTGACCAGGAGTGTTTTCCTTCTCCTTGGTCTGATCATCTTGCTCAGCAGTAGCCTTTCTTTCAATAATCTGATCAGCTGGAATAATTTCTCCTTTCTTTGACTCATCAGCTGTGTCAGACTTGTCACCCTTGTCTTTGTTCTGATCAGATGGGTCAGATGTACCCTCTTTGTTCTTTTGTTGATCAGAAGATTCTTCTTTTTCTTTGTCAGCAGGGGACTTGATCTTTTTAACAGTTTCAACTGTTTTCATCAAACCTTCATTATCTACAGCAGACATGTGAGAAATCCATGTAAAATTGTCAAGAGGAATAAAAGGTGAGTATGGTTCCTCAGGTAGCTCTTCAAATGGTTTGATGTTTGGACCATAGACAATGTGCTTGATGTTAGGAAGAGGGACCAATGAGCTGGGTTGTCCTCTCAGCTTCCTAGACTTCTTTGCCCAAAGCTCTATTGCTTGAGCAATAGCCAACTTGATTGATCTTTCCTTGAGGTCTTCTGATTCATCATAATCCTCAGGAACAGACTCAAAGATCTTCTTTGCTTCAGCCTTGACTATGTGACTTATTCTCAATCTTAACCTGTCCAGAAAGAATTCTGAATCAAGTGCTTGAATTAAGGATCCAGTCTCAAGCCACTTCAGCACCTAGGCTTCTTCAGCAGTGAAGGCTTTCCATTTGGCCATTTCAGCTGGACTCTTTGTCAGTCTGAATTCTCTCCATCTGTTGTATCTGATCTTTTCAGCATGGAATAACGTCAGACGGTTGATTCTTGTACCTTCAGCATCCAACCTTTTAAGGAATTCTTCAAAGATGGCAGGGTCATCCCTGACAATCTCTAAAGACAGTCTAATCTCCTCTCTTCTTTTTGGCTTTATCTTTGGTGCAGGCATAGTTGGTATTGGTTTGTTAGGATCTCTTTGTTCACCAATGACAATACCACCAGACTGTTTAGGACCATGAGAGTCCTTAGCACTTTCCTCAATAGCAGCAGCTAACTCAGCTGTTTCTATGGCATCCCTTTGCTCTTGAGTCATCTTACTGGCTTCTTCTTCCAGTCTTTTTAACTCAAGGTTTTTCAAACGATCTT